>JARVZY010005647.1:0-29079 GCA_030686995.1 Artemisia argyi | reverse complement strand
ATAACACTTTTCTTTACGTACATACATCGATCTATCCAATGTCATAAAAGGGATCGCACACGTTCATGCCAATGGTATATAATGGAGACCATACTCGATTTATATGGTCCTTTTCAGATCGAATGTAATACGTATGTGTAGAAAAAGGTGTCTTACCGAGTTCCTACTCTTACTACCCGGCGACTAATTAAGCTATGCACGTATCCTAATTTTTATATGAGCTTGGTTTAAAGATCTATCTTTAAGCATCTTAAATAATAACAACAATAATAACCATTAAGATACTCGTAATAGTCATAAGTTTTTTAAGCATTATTTAGTATGTTTATATAGAAAACTAGTTATAATACCCGTGCACGCATAGGGTTTTCTTTAAAAATTTTAATAAGGTTTTCTATTTATTAAAAATTAAATAAGTTATTTTTGTATTTTTTTTAATTATGGTTCTTATTTTTTGTTTTTAAATTATGTTTGACATAGGGATGAGCACGGTATTAGTACCGTACCGATCTTGTACCGAATTAGTTGTACCCATTTTTTCCCGAGCATAAATAGTGGTACCGGTACCGTACCGAACGGGATTCGGATACCGGTACCGGTACCGGTTTCGGTACCGGTACCGGGAAATCGGGTTTTCCCCGTTTTTATTCGGGAATTTCCCGATTCGGTACCGGTCCCATACCGAATTAGTGGTCCCGATTTTTTTTTTCACCTTATTTCGTAGTCCCGGTACCGTACCGTATATCGGGAACGGTACCGGTACGGTTCCGGTTCGGTTCCGGGATTCGAGTCGAAATGCTCATCCCTAGTTTGACACAAGTAGTAAGCGTTCATAAGGTAAATATCAAATAAAAGGACAAATATCCGTGAGAAAGACAATATCTTTTTTTTTTTTTTTTTAAGTTTGCGAAATTAAAAAAAAAAATAAATAAATCCATAAGATCAGGTACGTTGATGCATAAAAAAGTTGTAAGGGAAGTTTTTCAATCTTTTAGACAGCAACACTCAAACAGTCCTTCTAGACAACATTAGTCAAACACTCCTTTAGACAACATTAGAGTTAAGCTTTTACTAAATTTGTACTCTAACCCCATCTATATAATCTTTACTAATAATCAACCATTAACCATTCGGCAGTTGCAGCTTTCAAATATCCCAACACTAAGGTTAAATATTCTCAAATTAGCTACACACCTCATTATCAATTTGCTAAAGCTTACATACTAACATACTATAGTTGTTATGGTAATTGTACCTTGGCCTTCCAAATAAAATAACCATCCCGTTTTATACAAAGCTTAACATAACTCTAACTTATTACATCAGCTGCTATTACAAACTTATATTTATAGTAAAACAACTGTGTGCTTGTCAAAAATAAATAAACAATAAAATGCCTAATTCTTGGTGTTAGACATCTACAAACTACTCACAAACAAACATGTGATCACTTTGTAAAAGTGATCGCCATGCCTTGTTTATATTTCTAACCATTCTTCGAAAGTTCATTCAACTTGGCCTTTTCTCTTAAAATACATGCTTCCTATACGTTGAGTAACTGCTCCACACTTGGGGACTAAACCTTCTTGAATCTCTATGCTTGGTACCTCCCAGTTGTGTGAGGCGTGCATATTGGTTGTTTTGAAGTACTGCATGCATATTGTGTCAGGCGTGCTGAAAAGAACCAAGAATAGATGATATACAAATTTCAAGAAACACATAAAAGGCATGCTACTTGATGGGGAAACATGGACTTACTATTCTCACCTCTATTGTGAATAGGTTCCTACAATGTTAATGATAAGGCCAAGATTGCTCCACCAGCTGACATTAAAAGATAAAATTAAATAACCTCCATATAATTTTTTGCATTACATTCTTAAGCAAAAATTACCATGAACAGGCTATATTTCTTTTTTGTCATAAAACATGTTTATTTGGGTGCCTTTCTTATACACCAAGAAAAGTAGTAATGTGGAACACTAAAACTTACTTCGTGTGATAAAAATCAAGATCGCATTCGAAAGATGTAGGAGGAAATTTTTTTCACCTACAGGAGGAGTCCGACATTCAGGACCTTGTTGCCCTGAGACGACACAAATATATCTCCCATCGGTTTCCATTCCTAAATGAGAGTTAGCCATTTGCTTTGGTGTAGCAAAGCTTTCTCCCCATTTGTTGTTTGTGAAATTGTAAACATCGATATAGGAACATACCTGTAACAATATTTATTAGCCATTAGCTAAATATAATAATGAAGGTATTTTGATTTGCATTTTGAAAGCAATTGTTGCAACTTAGGGAATTAGATAATCGATTAACTAAAGCTAACAAATACACAGGTACTTTTACTTAGTCAACAATAAATTTCCTTGCAGCCACTTTTACCTATCTCCAATATAATCATTCTTAACACACGCACTAATAAATGACCACTGCGGATTGTATAAGCATAACCGTGGATCAGAATACCCCTAAGTAGCTTAACATTTACTCAACAGTATTTTTTATTACAACAAACATTTACCACAAAACAAAAACAATTTACCCAAACACAAAGAAATGAATATTGCGGAGTGTATATACTTAAACACACATCAAAACACCCCTGAGTAGCTAAGGATTTGATTAATCTTGCAATTATATAAAGGGATCACAAAGATTAGGAAAACCCATACTGATGTCTACTTACTACCATGCAAATTTATTTTATATAGATTCACGTGTAATTTGTTGACTCCAAAATTAGATCAGAAACATACATATCTGTAAAGGAATACAAATGTACTTGAGTTGACATGTAACCCATCAGAATGCAATCACACTTGACAATTAGTCTTCAATAATGCACTAATTTAAGTGTATTTCCAAAAAGTTCAATCAGGGAAAAAGGGCAAACATTCTCCTTTTTCCACCCAAGTCCGACAAGCCATAATCTCGAATTAGAAGAACTTTGAAATACCAACTTGCATTATGTATATGTAGTATTAACATCATACTCGTAATGAATCCATTCACATATATAGAATATAATTATTAAGTGTTTAAAGAAAGAATGGGAAGAAGCTGTCTATAGTGAGTTAACCATCCTACATATTCACCAAAATCCAAATCTGAAAGTTTTTAAATAAAAAGTATTCAAATCATCTTTCTATTTCATCATTATAATGACACCTAGAGTGAGGGAGGATCATTATTTAAAGGAAAAAAAACATAACTATCATAGTTAACTGAACAAAAACTACGACACCTACATGACATCTTAAGACATGATGTAGTTTGATTCACATTAAAAAGGCTTGATTGTTGAGAATTTTTACATCTCCAGGCTAACTAAAATGATAGTAACTAATATAAAAGAGTACAAATAGTGGGCCTAAACTTATTTCACTTATCCATGGTGATGTTTTTATACAATTTTTTTTTAATATAATACTTGAGAAGTTAACATACCTGTTTGCATTTCTGAAGCGAAGGAGTGTTAAGTGGAGACATACGTTATGAGTTTGACTCCATTCTTTGTCGAGGTCGCATGTCCACAAGTGAATGTTGAATCTGGTGACAATAGCAAACACATAGTAACGCCACATTTAAACCAGGTCTCAGAATAAGATATAAATATGGAACCGTGAGTATTACACTTAATTACCTGATTGCTAACAATTGGGATGCCGTTTTCCAATATAATTTGTATTCTGTAACCACTGGTATCAAAGTTAGTCAAAGCTACCGTCTTAATCTTACCTGCAAACCAGAAGTTAAAGTTATATCCAGTCATGAGAAGAAATTAGTGAGAATTTAAGACGATTGATTAAGATCAGACATTTCTCTTTCTAATTTGTTAGATGTTTATGGGAATCAAGATAACCATTGTTGGAGTAATCCCACCTGGTTCAAGAAGAAATAAAACTCAACAATATTTCGTCTTATCTCAGGGATACCTGTTAACTGCTACTCACAGGCTTGCAGCATGTAACACAGAAGTTGTGTGTACACAAGCCCAGATTTTGCACACTCACTTAGAAACACTGATGTGGCCTATTTGATTCACATGTCGAGTAACCACTGCTGTTTATGAGCCTCCTGATAGTCGGCGAACAAATTCAGCATGGAGTGCATGTCCTCCCTGCATCATACAACGTTTAGGATCCCTTAGATGCTAGATAGACTAAGAAAATATCCTTATGATTAGACTCGTATCATTATCATCAATTCATCATCTACTTAGACCTATGAGTCTGATCAACTAAGCTAGGAATCAAAGGCCTATACCAAGAAAATGAACTTCTAAACAATGCAATAATTCAGGTGATCAGGTCTCAAATTTCTAGTCCACCCCCCAGCTTGTAGAGTATGGTTGTATTCCCTATTGCATCTAGCCCGAGCATCACAATGAATTTGCACCAAAATCAACCTAATATACAATTGGTGCATGGTCAAAGATGCGGCTAAGATTTTTCTATAAAATTACTTATTAAAAAGCAACTTTAAACTGCTTAATTATAGCAGATTTATTTAACTAACAAAACAAATTGTTTATCTTTCAATAAGCAAATACCAAATATCCCATAATTAGATCAATTCAATTAACACTTAATGACATGTAAACTACATAAAGTTACCAATCACTATTAACGACTTAAAATTGCCCCAAATTTGATTCAGTTTTCAAATATTCAATTCTTGACTTTATTTACACCACCAAAATCCAGTTGACCACTCTCGCAATCCAGTTCATCTCCAATTCCTAAACCTAACCATGAAATTCACATAGGCTAAATAAAGATTTAAAAATAAGGTAGAATTTAGCAAATGAATACAAATTTATAATACTCTAACAATTAACGCATCTTTACATCAAACAAAACTTACGGATTGCTTTAAGATATGAGTATCTAATCCAATTCTTGATATTTGTTACTCTTATACATGCCTATTAGTATCAAAATTAGTGACAATATCATTACATCTATTTTCACTCAACATGATTACCAGTGAGAAACGCACTCTATAAAGCCTAATCTTTCAACATTTGCAAGAGAAACCGTAACGCACTACACCACGTCACCACCAAATATTGAACTACTATATTTACTTGTATGCAAAACTAAATCAGAATGACTATGTATCACAAGAAACAATTGTATAATTGTTTAAGCACAAAAGATTCTATATACTAAGCCAAGTAAACTAATCCACCACCAAACTAATCCCAATATAATGTATTAGCTTAAACAAAACTAATCCCACAATCGAGGTTTTTTCTCAAATATGATAACATTAATGAAGATTAAATTGGTATTTGTTTATCTGTCTTTAGCATATGCTAGTAGTTTGTCAATTTGAGTGAACTTTAAGCTACAACCATCAATAAATTTTCAATTAACAGCAATACAACAAACCAATATTCAAATTGAATTAAAACTTAGTAATTAACTAAAATATAACAATAAGCACATCGAATTAAAACTTAGTAATTAACTAAAATATAACAATAAGCACATCAAATTAACAGATTAAGTGAATCAATTAACTTAAAAAAATCGAATAAGGGAATCCATTGATTCGACTGAAAGCATTATGTTTTTCAAATTAAAGAAGTAAATTTGATAGATGGAAAAAAAAAATCATACTATGAATCACAGATCACACATTCAATCGATTGAGAAGATAGAGACTGTGAAGATAATCTTCGAGTGAAGGTTTTGTGGTATCTATGATCTGTGTTCTCGTTGGAGACTATGAAGCCCTCGCTTTGGTTTTTAGAGGTTGACTTTGTCGGTGTTTTTTTTAAATTTGTGGTGCTGGTGAAAAAGGAGCCCGTGTTTTTTTTTTTTTTTAAATTACATATTTGCTTGTAACTATGAAAAAATAACATTTAGGCCCATGTGTATTTTAAGTTTTTTTTTATCCAAAACGTTTTTTTGAATTTTTTTAGGCAAATTTGAAAATAATTAAGTTTAGTTATTTTTTAAAATTCAAAAAAAATCAAATTAAAAAAATTATTACTAAAAAAGAATGAATTAATTTTTTTTTTAAATGGAAAATTCTCTATAGAGGTTTTGTTTTATTATATAAAAGATTAAACCAGAAAAACATAGAATGATAGGGAAAAAAAAAAAGTCAACCAAAACATAAACAAAGTTGACTAAATTACTTTTGGACAAGTGACATACACATGCTCATTTTCATTGTATTATCATTAAATTTGACACATTACATTAAACCACTAAATTTGAGGCACCAAGTCATAAGTAAAATGTTTTCAAGTCAAAGGTACTATCTCTAAGCATGAATCCATGGTCGACACCAAAACGTTTCAAATACTTGCGAATAAATTATTTATGGTTATTAACAATCTCTAATAACCTATCTTTACCTAGTATGTCGATAAACCAAAAAAAAAAAAAAAAAAAAAAAAAAAAAAAAAAAAAAAAAAAAAAAAACCTCTTTGATTATCTCTTGTATCAACAACTAGCCCTAAACAAAGCTCTTGAGGCTACATTTTCTATAACATTAGGCTTTAGAGAAACTACTTATTCTAAATGATTAACAGATGAGCCGGGTTCATCTTAACTAGATTATGCATTCCCTTAACAATAATTGAAAACTTGACCATAATCAACATTGTTAGTTGCTACAAGTATTAGAATATCTAAGCAATTACATACTTCAATTTCTAAATAGCAAACTAATATTTCAACAGTTACGTAATAAAACTGAAATTCAAGTAATCAAAATAACGAACACCACCTTATAGTCTATAAACATGGATTATAGAATGATTAACACAAGTGTGATTAACACAAGGTCTCTCCTTGTTTTTTAAAGTTTTTTTTTCACACTTTTAACACATATGTTTTACAAATATTTTATCAAAATCAAGTGTTGACCAAATTTGACTTTTAAATTGGCAAAGAGGTAGCCTCAATTGCAAAATCGAGCCTTCCTATTAGACAACCGAAACCTCCGTTTTTGCAAACTCAAAGTTCCTTTATTGTATAAAAGATTGTATGATGATGCATCTTTGTTAACTTGATTTGTGTAGGGATCATTCCTTATGAGGATTTCCAATATGTATTTTCTACATTTATTAAGCAAAGTTTATTGATTAAACATTTGTGCCAATGTATTTCCTTCAAAAACGAGTGATTAGTTAAAAAAATGGTGCATGTTAACACATGTCGGTATGTAGCAAAAGTTACCGGTATTGCATGAAATTTAATTACCATTTTGATATTGTTAATTAGTGGTGCATTATCATGACTAGGAATTGACATAAACTCATTACGTTTTTATGCAGAAAACCATAAATATATTTCTTTTGCAAGGTTTAGATACCAACTACAAGAGGAAGTAGAAAGTAATAATATTGAACGAGGCACACAGTAATAGCAAAGAACTTAAGAATTTCTTTATGTTATGGTCTTACATTGTGTACTTGAAAAATTATGAGAAACTTGACTTAACTTGCAATAAACACATCAGATAAGGTAGATAAAAAAAATTAATTTTCTAAGTTTAAGAGCTTATCGACACAAACTTCTTTTCAAAAAAATGGACTTACTAGCTTATCAAAATTTTAGTGACCTATAAATACATCAAATGAAACTAGAAGAGTACTCGTGCATAGCAACGGGATTTTATAACGGTATATAGTTGTAGTGATAAAAAAAAAGTTTAGAGTTTATAAACGAAAAATAATAAAAGTTTAAGAATTTAAGGATTAAATATGATTTAAACTGAATGAAAATAGCACTATAGACCATGTGGTTTCATAAACATAGTTATTCTTTTTTATTTTGTATAATACGACGAATGTATGAATATTTGGACATGATCTGATCACTCTTATCACACAAATCGGCATTTGCATCTAGTTTTATTTGTTAAAACTTTCAACGCAGATTAACTTGTAGCACAACTAGCATCCATCCATTTTGACATGTATCACGATCTTATTTTCTATGATAAAAATAGATTATACGTATCAGTGTATATAAACATTAAAGCAAAACATAAAGATGTAATCAAGATATATAGAATACTATAATGAGTAATTTATGTCTCCCAATCAAAATTTAACGTATTCCGTTTTACAATTATTCCTCCCAAAATTCAAATTTCATTTTAAAATTTCAATCTCAAAAAAAATAATCTATCCGTTCCATAAAAAACTATCCATCTTACTGTTTATTTTTGTCTCAAAAGAGTGTTCATGTGTTATATATAAATAGTAATTATGACTATTTTTCTATTCTGCCCTTATACTCAAAACTTGTACTCCCTCCGTCTCATATTAGAGGTGCACTTTGACTTCTTTAGGTCTTCTTTTTTCAACTTTGACATTAAATTATTTTATTTGTGTTATATAATACTTGTTGCAAAATATATAAATAAATTGTGTTTGAAATGTACTTTCATTAATATAATTTTTATTTCATAATATATAACACAAACAAAATATTTAAGGTCAAAGTAAAACAAATAAATAAATAAAAAAAAAATCAAAAGTCAAAACTGGACCAATTAATATAGGACGGATGTAGTTTAATTAGTCACTTTTAATTTCTATGAAAAATGTCAAGGTAAACAAGACTACTTTATCAATCAAAACTTTATTAATTACATATATAAAAAACTGTTCATTTTTTTTTGGACACTCTTTTCGGGATGGAGGGAGTATCTTGTTATTAAAACATTCTTTTGGATGAGTAATGTTATGCCAACAAAATATTTACAAAAATATTTGTACACGATGATGTGTCATGTATCAAGATCAATTGTACAATCAAATAAGTTCTTGCGTTCAAGCTTGTGTGCCATAAAGAGGTCTAGAGTATTGAAGTTTTTCATAATTTAATACATTTGAATTATGTGAGATTTTATAAAACTTGAAAAAGTTTATACATAGTAGGAATGAGTTTATAAAACAAAAAGTTTTATAAATTAATGTTATAACACAATTATAAAGCTTTAAAAAAGTTTTCCATAGTGAATGCCCTAAGGCACCACATTAATTTGCCAAATACGAAGTACACAAAATACTTAAACATATGCTTAAAACTAGAAGATTAAGCATCATTATATATTACATCAAATCATAAATCATATTAGTGCATTTAAGAGATAAAGTTAAATAGTTTATAATTTTGTTAACAAAATACAAAAATGTAGTCACTTGACCCTCTTATGTTTACACAAGATACAATTTGTAAAATGATATGGGTTCTATTTATATTTTCGTGTCATCTCATTCACAAATTTGAAACTTGTTATTATATACTTATTACATGGATGAAAGGATAAAGATAAACAAAACATATAAAGATTATCCTAGCACTTGTACTATTATTTTTCATTAATGAAGGCGTCTGGACGCCGCCTAAAAAATATTCGATGTTGGTTACCACCATATGCTTTTTGCGTTTTATCCATTGTACAAAAGAAAAGTTTTTGTTACCATTACAAAAGCCCAAGTATAAGTATGTCACTATACAGTCATATAGTAGTTTCCAACAACATTGGCGCACGCCTATTTTATTTCCTTAATAACTATTATATAATGTTTTTCATGTAAGCATTTGTTACAAGGAAACCTTGTCCGTGAACCAAAGTCATGGTCCCTTTCATGTCACAACAGTTATTGATACACCAAAGAAAAACTGTAATGTTACTTTTTAGTAGATATTTTGTATGGGTAAAACATGAATTATGTCAAACGGAATATATCTTGTTAGTAATGATGATAGCGTGGTTAATCTAAACGGACAAGTTGGATACTTTTGTAGTAGTACCATGGAGGTTTGGATACTGAAAAAGAAAGGATGGGTGCTACATTGTCAGATGGATGACCTTCCTAGTTCATGGTTATACGTTTTAGGACGTGTGAACAAAGAAGGGGATATACTAAGCCAGGGTCTCAAACAACTTCAGGGATCGTTTCTTTGTTTACTGCCTCAAAAGTGGAAAATTACGTACATGAAGCCAGTGTCCTTGGTTGGGGAAATGAAGGAGAAAGAACAGGTATTACCAAATATCCGAATAGCCTCTTTTCAATCCACTACAAGAAAATAATTTCATCAAGAAGAGGGAACCCAATTGAGTTAATTCGGATTCATATAAAGCGGGACAACTAACAATGGTGCAAACCCATTTCGTCTATCACAATAGAGAAACATGATGGAAACAAGCCCGATTATTCATTAAACCAAATATTCAAAGTAAAAGATCAAAACAAGTGTCGCTTACCTTTGTTCATCGGAAGTCAGCTCTAATATATAAAACCTTTGACGTACATGAGTGACGACTTCCTAATCAGCTTGGCAACTATTGAAGCACTATATATCGTGTACGTGGTTTGGATCCTCTGTGTTGCTCCACAGACACTTGAAATCACAAAGAAACATGTTTGAGTGAGTTGGTAACTTTGAAATCAGAATGAATAGCGTCTGGTAAAAACTGATTTTAACTCTACTTTACTGTCAAAATAAACACCTTGATTTAGTTATTAAAAACAGTTAAAATGGACTCACAAGTGTTAAGGGGTCAACCCAACCTGTCTCGTCCTGGTTCGACTCATACTAAAACAATGACCCGTTGCAAACCCCCAAACCAGTTTAACTTGAAATAAATACCGAGTAAATTTAATATGATCACAACAACAACATAATTACTATAGAAATCTATGCATGTTAAAATAAAATGAATTACACTCTTGATTACAGATTCTCAGCAACTTTCAACCCATTTGAGTCTTTCTCCTTTTGACTAAATGTTTTGATTTGACCCATTTTAGATAAAACACAACCAAAATTGACCCATTCATCAGTAAATGTTTCAGTGATTGGCACTCTACTTAGAATCTTAGTTTGTTGACCACAAAAGCCAATATGTGCAGACTCCAGTGTCTTTATTTTGAGGAGTGTTTTTATTGCAGAGTGTGCTTACACAACGGGAATAAATGGAAGAATAGAGGTATATAGCGCTTTGGTGTTTAAAAATATGTCAATACTGATAAGTAAAATACCAAGCTTTATTAATGATGTTTAAAAATATATTGAATCACCAGGTCTTATTGCTGTTAAAATACATTAAGGTCGACTTTTGACCCATATTAATAATAAGCAGTTAAAGATTATTATTCTTTTTAGTATGGAGTAATAAAAGCCGAGAAGAACAACATTGAGCAGTTATGAAGATGTGACCGCATTATGGGTAACACACCGATTAGAAGAACTAGAGTATGCAAATGAAAATGTTATCAGTGGAAAAAAGAAGAACTAGAATATCTTGACGTAAAGTCAATGGAATATCCTAGCCCTCCCCCAGAATATGATACTTGTTCGGGTGACTTGTACAGTTGTAGGTGAATATGATACTAGTTCTTCACTGCACCAGTTTCATTTGCTAACACTAGTACATCCAGAATATGATACTAATATCAAACATGTATGGGTTCCTCAATGTTGACTAACAACCAACTAACATGATTCATAATCAAATGAAAATGCAAATCAAGATAGGATAGGATAAAAAGAAAAAATCCAGAAAAAGACATTGTTTTGATAGTGGAACACATGTGTTTTTTTAGAGATGGCCGGAAGCATCGCATCTAGCTGTTCTCTTCAATTCCTTGAGTAAAGAGTGATATTCCTCTCCCTAAGAGCTTGGCGGTACAACTTCCTACCTGTAGCATTAACAAAGTTCCAGCTATTGTCAGTCAATAGAATTGATATACAGTAGACATTGAGAGACAAAACATAAACATGAGACTCAAAACCATACAGTAGACACCATTTAATCCGTCAAATTGAAAGCTACTTGAATTAAAAAGGAGGCATTTATACTATTAATATCCAATTATGAGATTAATAATTAACTAAACAGAACATGCTGGTTAATTTAATGTTCTACAACTCCTGCTTGTCCATATGGCCACAGCAAAAGAAGTAGTACAATCCTACTGAATGACTGAACCATTAACGCAAAAGAAGTAGGATAGGAGAAACGTATAGAGATAGAAATGTACCACGCCCAGTTTTCTTAACGATCTTTGGAGTTGGGGCAATAACATCAAAGCAGCACTTCACATTTGCTATGACAACACGGGATCCATCCTCATGATCCAACATTGACACATCTTTCGACAAATCAATGTTGGGATAACTAACCCCATCAACCTAAACATACAGAAGTATGAGCATTGAATCCATCTTCACGAAATGTTTAATACTAGAAATACAGTAACTTAATTTGATAAAGGTACTAATTAGTAATTGCTATTAAAAACTTACATTCTCACAATACCAGCCCAACCCAACACTGCACTCAGAGGGTTCACAGTTGTCCATCTTTAGAAGCATGAGAGGCGCGCTTTCCTGCTGGCGGCTCATGGCGATGGTTAAACCATCTTCTTGACATAAGGGGGCCATGCTGACACTCCCAGATGCTTGGCACAATTTGCACTGTTACACAACCATAAGATGCAAAAATCGTAAATCTACAAATTACGTCACAATAGCTGGAAGAATACGCACTTAGTGAAACTGTTAATATCTAACACCCTGTTTTGTTTTTATTTTATACTATGATGACACAAACTCACACAACACCAGTATCTGCAGTGTTAGCCCACTTTTAAACATGAATTGAGCTTCTTCTTTTTGGCTAAATGGGCCATAGAGGAGGGCCACGGTCCGGCTGATTCAAAAGATAAGAAAAACGAAAACCTTTTTAACATGCTGCTAGCAGTTACATAACTAAAGAAGCTGTACCTTGCGAACCAGGTGAGCAATGGAGCTCGCAGAGACGGTTACCCAGTCATCCAAGCTTAGGCAGACGTCTTTGGAGGCGACGTCGCCACACGAGTTGCATTTTAGCTACAATAAAGAAAGAAATCTATTATTATTGCAACCAACAATTGATCGATGAAAACAATAACAGCCAAGTCAAGGAACGATTCCTTCCTTCTTAAAATTAAATAATAAATAATCCGAAAGATTAGTCCAAATGAAAAACATTGTCAAAGCACACTGCTTGAAACGGGAAATGAAGCAATAATAGGCAGAAAAAGATTGTCAACGCACACTATATAAGGAATATTATGGGCTTATTTGGTATTCGGCTTTTTGTGGCGGCTTATTTTGAAGCAGAAAGGCTAATTGTGAGTTGACATAAAAAGGAGAAAAGTATGAAAAAAATGTATAAATAAGCCACAAAAAGGCGAAAACGAAAAGCTTAAGCCCGTGAAACAAACACCACCTAAACTCCATTTCAAAGCACAATATAAGGAATATTATGGGCTTATTTGGTATTCGGCTTTTTGTGGCGGCCTATTTTGAAGCAGAAAGGCTTATTGTGAGTTGACATAAAAAGGAGAAAAGTATGAAAATAAGTGTATAAATAAGCCACAAAAAGGCGAAAACGAAAAGCTTAAGCCCGTGAAACAAACACCACCTAAACTCCATTTCAAAACACAATATAAGGAATATTATGGGCTTATTTGGTATTCGGCTTTTTGTGGCGGCTTATTTTGAAGCAGAAAGGCTAAATGTGAGTTGACATAAAAAGGAGAAAAGTATGAAAAAAATGTATAAATAAGCCACAAAAAGGCGAAAACGAAAAGCTTAAGCCCGTGAAACAAACACCACCTAAACTCCATTTCAAAACACAATATAAGGAATATTATGGGCTTATTTGGTATTCGGCTTTTTGTGGCGGCTTATTTTGAAGCAAAAAGGCTTATTGTGAGTTGACATAAAAAGGAGAAAAGTATGAAAAAAAATGTATAAATAAGCCACAAAAAGGCGAAAACGAAAAGCTTAAGCCCGTGAAACAAACACCACCTAAACTCCATTTCAAAGCCCTAAACATGAATTTAAAAAATTAAAAGCAGATCCCGAAATTTAATGCAGACCACAATAAATAAATACTCGATCTACTAGTACTAAATTCTTTCCAAAAATTAATAGCAGATCATTTATTTACATGTGAGTTCAACAAAACCGACCATCCATAAAAAAATATAAACAGTAAAAATAAAATAATAATAACAAAAACAACAACAACAACAACAACAACAACTACAAGCTATGAAGAAGAAGAAGAAGAAATTATAGAGACCTTAAGATAGAAGCAAACAGAACGAGGATCTTTGGGCTTCAGCTTGGTAACATTCACCAACACGGCGCTAATGGAGAGCAAATACGTCACCATTTTTTTCTGTTTTCAAAGGAGAGAGAGAGTCAGCTTTTTAGGGTTTTAGGACAAAGAGGAGGAGGAAATAGGCAATATGTGTGTATTTATGGAGTATAATTTATGTAGTGTATGATTTTTTTTTTCACTGGAAAAGTTAACTTCCAATTACCCTCATTCGGAGTAGAAAGTTAAAAAATGGTTAATTAATTAATTAGTTAAATGTAAACAAAGTAAGAGAGAGAAAGTATCTTTTTATGTAAGCTTTTCAGCCCCTCCCACACTCACATCAGCCTCGACTTTAGCCCCCTCCACTGATTTCAAAACCTCAAAATACCAGCATGTTCGACACGAGATAATGCCTCCTCTTACGTTTGACTACTAAGTTTCATTGGTTTTCTATCATCACCCGCTAAAACAAGCTTGCCCTCGAACATTTGCTTTTCAATCTCGCAAAGTTTTTGAGCTAAATAAGTAGGACTTCGATTACCATAAGCATCCAACAAACTATGAAACAGACCCGTACACAAGGTTGTCTGTCTGTGCATTGTTTGGGTAATAACCGAATAAACCGAAAACCAAAACCGAAACTAACTTATAACCGAACCGAACTAAAAATTCTATTTTCGGTTTGGATATGGTTTGACTATCTAAACCACACTTGTATAAAGAAATAAATAATCACAGCTATATAAAGAAATAAATAATGATGCAAGGTTGGTAAAAAGTTAAAAAATGATTAATTAACTAGTAAAAAAAATTGTTGTCTTTAAAACATTTTTGTCACTTTAAAATTACACGACCTTTCTCTCCTGTTTTTATTTTACTTATCATTTTATTAAATATTACATAATTTTGTCATTTTACATACCGTTTTCAAATAACCCATCCCTACCTCTAGCCGAGTTAAATTTGAAAAAGAATAAGCCTTTCGAATTCATCATTGCTTTGGTTATACCAAAGGTTCTTCCATACCTTCATCACATAATGTTCAACCACACGATAAGCAATTCTTTTTCCCAGAAAGTAACCATATAAAGAATTTTCATACCTAGCATTGGCCTGCAAAAACAAAGATAAAGGAATAAGAACTACAACACTTTCCCCGGTTTTATTACCCGTGTCCAAGGTAAGAATGTTTGCCACACGGTTTTATTACCCGTGTCCAAGGTACGAATGTAATGCTTAAACAACACCCATAAGGTTGTTGTTAGCAAATACCATATACGGGTGTGCATTGTTTGGGTAATAACCGAATAAACCGAAAACCAAAACCGAACCCAAAAAAACCAAACCAATCTTATAACCGAACTGAATTTGTCAAAATCGAACCGAACTAAAAATTCGATTTTCAGTTTGGATATAGTTTGACTATCTTAACGGAAAACCGAAGTATATATACTTTCTATATATTTATATATGCAAAAATACCACACTTATATAAAGAAAGAAATAAATAATCACAGTTATATAAAGAAATAAATAATGATGCAAGGTTGGTAAAAAGGAAACTTATCGTAGGTTGATAGACGTACAAAGGCAACTTACTAATTATAGTAATTGTATCGAGTTTCCTAAAGAAAATATAAAATTTTGATTTCCCACATGCATGCCTTTTTAGTTAATTAGTTTGAGTTGTAATTGTAATTGTTTTACGACAAGCTAGGATTCTCTCAACCATTAGCTAGTATAAATATAACAATAATTAAATCTTCAAGCTAGCATCATGTTGATCGGCCACATGGATGGGTTACCTTCAAGCATCATGCTCGACATCTTGTCACGAATACCGGCCGTCAAAGAATTGTTTAGTTTCCGCTGTGTATCAAAACAATGGGGCGAATACATTGAAGATCGTCATCTTGCCATCATTCATGGTGAGCGAGAACACACGGAACGACCTATCGATGTAGCTACACCAATCTTGTGCCATGAAATTTACCCTACTTGCTCAAAACAAACACAAATTACCTTTTGTTTCCACATTATTGATCAACCTAAACAAGATGGTAGTGCTAATCATGTCTTAAAGCCGAAAAAATACCCTGATTTTAAGTTTCTGTACAACAAAACCCCCTCCGAAGTTAATTTAACCAGAGTTCAACTCCTAGGTTATTGCAATGGGCTTCTCTATATATTACAAGACGATCACCAAGTTATAAACTCGTTGGTTGCTATCCATCCTATGAAGAAACAGCTTTACGAGCTTCCACCCTTTCCGTTACCTTTTGATGGTTTTATGTTTCGAGAGTCATGTGGACTTGGTTTTGATTCTTCCACCGACACATTCAAGATGGTGTGTGTTTTTCTCAAAGCAAAATCTCCCCCAAAGAAGCCTGATCTCGTGAGGGAGAATCTATGCACCATGGTTCATGTATTTGGCACAAACTCGTGGCAAGAGATACCCCAAGTCCCGTGTTGTCCGATAGCCGGGAAAGCCGTGTTTGCTAATGGTTGTTTGTTTTGGCTGACTAGCTTTACTGATAGGCCAACCCAAGATGATGGCGGAAGAGATGTAATATGGTTTGATATGAAGACGAATGAATTTGGGTCAATAGGTCGTCCCATAACAACATGTGGTCATCCCAAAAGGCGATCCAGTTGTTTTTATGATCACTTGGTTGATTTAAATGGCCAAGTTGGATTCGTGTGCATTAGGACCATGGAGATTTGGCTATTGAACAACGAGAAAGAATGGTTGTTGCACTGTCGGATCAACAACAACCATGCTCATCTTCCAGATGGCTACATCAAGGTTATAGGCTATTTGAACAAAGACCAAGACATATTAATCAAAGTCAGCCGATCTACCATAACGCCAACATGTGGAGCCAGCGAGGTCTTCTTCGTTTACAATCTCAAGAGTGGCGTCTTACATGAAGTCAAGATCATCGGTCGAGAAACTCAATGTAGAGCAACAACAGATATCATAATGTATCCCAAAAGCCTCTTTTCAATCCATGACATCAACACAGAATTCCATCTGATCAAGAAAACTCATCCAAAAAGTTGCGGATTTTTATCTTCTTAATTCGTTACTACTACTTAATTGTCTAAGTCTTTTATTTTTTGCTTTTATCTTTCTGTCGAGACCGATTATTAATTAGTTGGTTTATTTTCTTGCTTTGAACATCAGATTCTTTTAATATACATTCATCCAATGCCAAAAAAGGGCTTGCTCGTGTTCACGCTGATCGTATATAGTGCACAACATACTCGATTTCTAAGGTCCCTTTTTTGAGTGTCACACATATATTGTGTGGGAATATATCAAACATTTTAGCTTATGCGGTTGTTTATGACATGCTTGATGAACCAAATATGACATGTTTGTAAAGAAGCTGTGAAGGTACAGTTTAACTTCTCTTTTGACAATTTGCTTACGGAAAAGAAAACGGATATGAATATTGAGGTTACAAAATATTAGTAGTTCACAAAAAACTAAACTCAGCAGAAAAACTGCTAATTAAAGAAGTACAAGTGTTACTAAATATTTGGAGACTTGATATGCATATTGAGCAATGTTTCCTTTCTTTAAATAAAGATGATGATGCAACCATCTTTATTAACCTTAGCCGGCACGCGTGCAACGAGACCTATGAATTAGTAAAAGACTAGTTTGCAATGATAAGAACATTCAACAAATAAGTTCTCTATTACGTACTTTCAAGTTAAGTTGAAATCAACCCATGACACAATGCAAAGAGGTTTACAGGATAACACTTTTCTTTACGTACATACATCGATCTATCCAATGTCATAAAAGGGATCGCACACGTTCATGCCAATGGTATATAATGGAGACCATACTCGATTTATATGGTCCTTTTCAGATCGAATGTAATACGTATGTGTAGAAAAAGGTGTCTTACCGAGTTCCTACTCTTACTACCCGGCGACTAATTAAGCTATGCACGTATCCTAATTTTTATATGAGCTTGGTTTAAAGATCTATCTTTAAGCATCTTAAATAATAACAACAATAATAACCATTAAGGTACTCGTAATAGTCATAAGTTTTTTAAGCATTATTTAGTATGTTTATATAGAAAACTAGTTATAATACCCGTGCACGCATAGGGTTTTCTTTAAAAATTTTAATAAGGTTTTCTATTTATTAAAAATTAAATAAGTTATTTTTGTATTTTTTTTAATTATGGTTCTTATTTTTTGTTTTTAAATTATGTTTGACATAGGGATGAGCACGGTATTAGTACCGTACCGATCTCGTACCGAATTAGTTGTACCGATTTTTTCCCGAGCATAAATAGTGGTACCGGTACCGTACCGAACGGGATTCGGATACCGGTACCGGTACCGGTTTCGGTACCGGTACCGGGAAATCGGGTTTTCCCCGTTTTTATTCGGGAATTTCCCGATTCGGTACCGGTCCCATACCGAATTAGTGGTCCCGATTTTTTTTTCACCTTATTTCGTAGTCCCGGTACCGTACCGTATATCGGGCACGGTACCGGTACGGTTCCGGTTCGGTTCCGGGATTCGAGTCGAAATGCTCATCCCTAGTTTGACACAAGTAGTAAGCGTTCATAAGGTAAATATCAAATAAAAGGACAAATATCCGTGAGAAAGACAAGATCTTTTTTTTTTTTTTTTTTTTTTTTTTAAGTTTGCGAAATTAAAAAAAAAAATAAAAAATAAATCCATAAGATCAGGTACGTTGATGCATAAAAAAGTTGTAAGGGAAGTTTTTCAATCTTTTAGACAGCAACACTCAAACAGTCCTTCTAGACAACATTAGTCAAACACTCCTTTAGACAACATTAGAGTTAAGCTTTTACTAAATTTGTACTCTAACCCCATCTATATAATCTTTACTAATAATCAACCATTAACCATTCGGCAGTTGCAGCTTTCAAATATCCCAACACTAAGGTTAAATATTCTCAAATTAGCTACACACCTCATTATCAATTTGCTAAAGCTTAAATACTAACATACTATAGTTGTTATGGTAATTGTACCTTGGCCTTCCAAATAAAATAACCATCCCGTTTTATACAAAGCTTAACATAACTCTAACTTATTACATCAGCTGCTATTACAAACTTATATTTATAGTAAAACAACTATGTGCTTGTCAAAAATAAATAAACAATAAAATGCCTAATTCTTGGTGTTAGACATCTACAAACTACTCACAAACAAACATGTGATCACTTTGTAAAAGTGATCGCCATGCCTTGTTTATATTTCTAACCATTCTTCGAAAGTTCATTCAACTTGGCCTTTTCTCTTAAAATACATGCTTCCTATACGTTGATTAACTGCTCCACACTTGGGGACTAAACCTTCTTGAATCTCTATGCTTGGTACCTCCCAGTTGTGTGAGGCGTGCATATTGGTTGTTTTGAAGTACTGCATGCATATTGTGTCAGGCGTGCTGAAAAGAACCAAGAATAGATGATATACAAATTTCAAGAAACACATAAAAGGCATGCTACTTGATGGGGAAACATGGACTTACTATTCTCACCTCTATTGTGAATAGGTTCCTACAATGTTAATGATAAGGCCAAGATTGCTCCACCAGCTGACATTAAAAGATAAAATTAAATAACCTCCATATAATTTTTTGCATTACATTCTTAAGCAAAAATTACCATGAACAGGCTATATTTCTTTTTTGTCATAAAACATGTTTATTTGGGTGCCTTTCTTATACACCAAGAAAAGTAGTAATGTGGAACACTAAAACTTACTTCGTGTGATAAAAATCAAGATCGCATTCGAAAGATGTAGGAGGAAATTTTTTTCACCTACAGGAGGAGTCCGACATTCAGGACCTTGTTGCCCTGAGACGACACAAATATATCTCCCATCGGTTTCCATTCCTAAATGAGAGTTAGCCATTTGCTTTGGTGAAGCAAAGCTTTCTCCCCATTTGTTGTTTGTGAAATTGTAAACATCGATATAGGAACATACCTGTAACAATATTTATTAGCCATTAGCTAAATATAATAATGAGGGTATTTTGATTTGCATTTTGAAATCAATTGTTGCAACTTAGGGAATTAGATAATCGATTAACTAAAGCTAACAAATACACAAGTACTTTTACTTAGTCAACAATAAATTTCCTTGCAGCCACTTTTACCTATCTCCAATATAATCATTCTTAACACACGCACTAATAAATGACCACTGCGGATTGTATAAGCATAACCGTGGATCAGAATACCCCTAAGTAGCTTAACATTTACTCAACAGTATTTTTTATTACAACAAACATTTACCACAAAACAAAAACAATTTACCCAAACACAAAGAAATGAATATTGCGGAGTGTATATACTTAAACACACATCAAAACACCCCTGAGTAGCTGAGGATTTGATTAATCTTGCAATTATATAAAGGGATCACAAAGATTAGGAAAACCCATACTGATGTCTACTTACTACCATGCAAATTTATTTTATATAGATTCACGTGTAATTTGTTGACTCCAAAATTAGATCAGAAACATACATATCTGTAAAGGAATACAAATGTACTTGAGTTGACATGTAACCCATCAGAATGCAATCACACTTGACAATTAGTCTTCAATAATGCACTAATTTAAGTGTATTTCCAAAAAGTTCAATCAGGGAAAAAGGGCAAACATTCTCCTTTTTCCACCCAAGTCCGACAAGCCATAATCTCGAATTAGAAGAACTTTGAAATACCAACTTGCATTATGTATATGTAGTATTAACATCATACTCGTAATGAATCCATTCACATATATAGAATATAATTATTAAGTGTTTAAAGAAAGAATGGGAAGAAGCTGTCTATAGTGAGTTAACCATCCTACATATTCACCAAAATCCAAATCTGAAAGTTTTTAAATAAAAAGTATTCAAATCATCTTTCTATTTCATCATTATAATGACACCTAGAGTGAGGGAGGATCATTATTTAAAGGAAAAAAAAACATAACTATCATAGTTAACTGAACAAAAACTACGACACCTACATGACATCTTAAGACATGATGTAGTTTGATTCACATTAAAAAGGCTTGATTGTTGAGAATTTTTACATCTCCAGGCTAACTAAAATGATAGTAACTAATATAAAAGAGTACAAATAGTGGGCCTAAACTTATTTCACTTATCCATGGTGATGTTTTTATACAATTTTTTTTTAATATAATACTTGAGAAGTTAACATACTTGTTTGTATTTCTGAAGCGAAGGAGTGTTAAGTGGAGACATACGTTATGAGTTTGACTCCATTCTTTGTCGAGGTCGCATGTCCACAAGTGAATGTTGAATCTGGTGACAATAGCAAACACATAGTAACGCCACATTTAAACCAGGTCTCAGAATAAGATATAAATATCGAACCGTGAGTATTACACTTAATTACCTGATTGCTAACAATTGGGATGCCGTTTTCTAATATAATCTGTATTCTGTAACCACTGGTATCAAAGTTAGTCAAAGCTACCGTCTTAATCTTACCTGCAAACCAGAAGTTAAAGTTATATCCAGTCATGAGAAGAAATTAGTGAGAATTTAAGACGATTGATTAAGATCAGACATTTCTCTTTCTAATTTGTTAGATGTTTATGGGAATCAAGATAACCATTGTTGGAGTAATCCCACCTGGTTCAAGAAGAAATAAAACTCAACAATATTTCGTCTTATCTCAGGGATACCTGTTAACTGCTACTCACAGGCTTGCAGCATGTAACACAGAAGTTGTGTGTACACAAGCCCAGATTTTGCACACTCACTTAGAAACACTGATGTGGCCTATTTGATTCACATGTCGAGTAACCACTGCTGTTTATGAGCCTCCTGATAGTCGGCGAACAAATTCAGCATGGAGTGCATGTCCTCCCTGCATCATACAACGTTTAGGATCCCTTAGATGCTAGATAGACTAAGAAAATATCCTTATGATTAGACTCGTATCATTATCATCAATTCATCATCTACTTAGACCTATGAGTCTGATCAACTAAGCTAGGAATCAAAGGCCTATACGAAGAAAATGAACTTCTAAACAATGCAATAATTCAGGTGATCAGGTCTCAAATTTCCAGTCCACCCCCCAGCTTGTAGAGTATGGTTGTATTCCCTATTGCATCTAGCCCGAGCATCACAATGAATTTGCACCAAAATCAACCTAATATACAATTGGAGCATGGTCAAAGATGCGGCTAAGATTTTTCTATAAAATTACTTATTAAAAAGCAACTTTAAACTGCTTAATTATAGCAGATTTATTTAACTAACAAAACAAATTGTTTATCTTTCAATAAGCAAATACCAAATATCCCATAATTAGATCAATTCAATTAACACTTAATGACATGTAAACTACATAAAGTTACCAATCACTATTAACGACTTAAAATTGCCCCAAATTTGATTCAGTTTTCAAATATTCAATTCTTGACTTTATTTACACCACCAAAATCCAGTTGACCACTCTCGCAATCCAGTTCATCTCCAATTCCTGAACCTAACCATGAAATTCACATAGGCTAAATAAAGATTTAAAAATAAGGTAGAATTTAGCAAATGAATACAAATTTATAACACTCTAACAATTAACGCATCTTTACATCAAACAAAACTTACGGATTGCTTTAAGATATGAGTATCTAATCCAATTCTTGATATTTGTTACTCTTATACATGCCTATTAGTATCAAAATTAGTGACAATATCATTACATCTATTTTCACTCAACATGATTACCAGTGAGAAACGCACTCTATAAAGCCTAATCTTTCAACATTTGCAAGAGAAACCGTAACGCACTACACCACGTCACCACCAAATATTGAACTACTATATTTACTTGTATGCAAAACTAAATCAGAATGACTATGTATCACAAGAAACAATTGTATAATTGTTTAAGCACAAAAGATTCTATATACTAAGCCAAGTAAACTAATCCACCACCAAACTAATCCCAATATAATGTATTAGCTTAAACAAAACTAATCCCACAATCGAGGTTTTTTCTCAAATATGATAACATTAATGAAGATTAAATTGGTATTTGTTTATCTGTCTTTAGCATATGCTAGTAGTTTGTCAATTTGAGTGAACTTTAAGCTACAACCATCAATAAATTTTCAATTAACAGCAATACAACAAACCAATATTCAAATTGAATTAAAACTTAGTAATTAACTAAAATATAACAATAAGCACATCGAATTAAAACTTAGTAATTAACTAAAATATAACAATAAGCACATCAAATTAACAGATTAAGTGAATCAATTAACTTAAAAAAATCGAATAAGGGTATCCATTGATTCGACTGAAAGCATTATGTTTTTCAAATTAAAGAAGTAAATTTGATAGATGGAAAAAAAAAATCATACTATGAATCACAGATCACACATTCAATCGATTGAGAAGATAGAGACTGTGAAGATAATCTTCGAGTGAAGGTTTTGTGGTATCTATGATCTGTGTTCTCGTTGGAGACTATGAAGCCCTCGCTTTGGTTTTTAGAGGTTGACTTTGTCGGTGTTTTTTTTTAAATTTGTGGTGCTGGTGAAAAAGGAGCCCGTGTTTTTTTTTTTTTTTTAAATTACATATTTGCTTGTAACTATGAAAAAATAACATTTAGGCCCATGTGTATTTTAAGTTTTTTTTTATCCAAAACGTTTTTTTGAATTTTTTTAGGCAAATTTGAAAATAATTAAGTTTAGTTATTTTTTAAAATTAAAAAAAAATCAAATTAAAAAAATTATTACTAAAAAAAGAATGAATTAATTTTTTTTTAAATGAAAAATTCTCAATAGAGGTTTTGTTTTATTATATAAAAGATTAAACAAGAAAAACATAGAATGATAGGGAAAAAAAAAGTCAACCAAAACATAAACAAAGTTGACTAAATTACTTTTGGACAAGTGACATACACATGCTCATTTTCATTGTATTATCATTAAATTTGACACATTACATTAAACCACTAAATTTGAGGCACCAAGTCATAAGTAAAATGTTTTCAAGTCAAAGGTACTATCTCTAAGCATGAATCCATGGTCGACACCAAAACGTTTCAAATACTTGCGAATAAATTATTTATGGTTATTAACAATCTCTAATAACCTATCTTTACCTAGTATGTCGATAAACCAAAAAAAAAAAAAGAAAAAAAAAAAACCTCTTTGATTATCTCTTGTATCAACAACTAGCCCTAAACAAAGCTCTTGAGGCTACATTTTCTATAACATTAGGCTTTAGAGAAACTACTTATTCTAAATGATTAACAGATGAGCCGGGTTCATCTTAACTAGATTATGCATTCCCTTAACAATAATTGAAAACTTGACCATAATCAACATTGTTAGTTGCTACAAGTATTAGAATATCTAAGCAATTACATACTTCAATTTCTAAATAGCAAACTAATATTTCAACAGTTACGTAATAAAACTGAAATTCAAGTAATCAAAATAACGAACACCACCTTATAGTCTATAAACATGGATTATAGAATGATTAGCACAAGTGTGATTAACACAAGGTCTCTCCTTGTTTTTTAAAGTTTTTTTTTCACACTTTTAACACATATGTTTTACAAATATTTTATCAAAATCAAGCGTTGACCAAATTTGACTTTTAAATTGGCAAAGAGGTAGCCTCAATTGCAAAATCGAGCCTTCCTATTAGACAACCGAAACCTCCGTTTTTGCAAACTCAAAGTTCCTTTATTATATAAAAGATTGTATGATGATGCATCTTTGTTAACTTGATTTGTGTAGGGATCATTCCTTATGAGGATTTCCAATATGTATTTTCTACATTTATTAAGCAAAGTTTATTGATTAAACATTTGTGCCAATGTATTTCCTTCAAAAACGAGTGATTAGTTAAAAAAATGGTGCATGTTAACACATGTCGGTATGTAGCAAAAGTTACCGGTATTGCATGAAATTTAATTACCATTTTGATATTGTTAATTAGTGGTGCATTATCATGACTAGGAATTGACATAAACTCATTACGTTTTTATGCAGAAAACCATAAATATATTTCTTTTGCAAGGTTTAGATACCAACTACAAGAGGAAGTAGAAAGTAATAATATTGAACGAGGCACACAGTAATAGCAAAGAACTTAAGAATTTCTTTATGTTATGGTCTTACATTGTGTACTTGAAAAATTATGAGAAACTTGACTTAACTTGCAATAAACACATCAGATAAGGTAGATAAAAAAAATTAATTTTCTAAGTTTAAGAGCTTATCGACACAAACTTCTTTTCAAAAAAATGGACTTACTAGCTTATCAAAATTTTAGTGACCTATAAATACATCAAATGAAACTAGAAGAGTACTCGTGCATAGCAACGGGATTTTATAACGGTATATAGTTGTAGTGATAAAAAAAAATTTTAGAGTTTATAAACGAAAAATAATAAAAGTTTAAGAATTTAAGGATTAAATATGATTTAAACTGAATGAAAATAGCACTATAGACCATGTGGTTTCATAAACATAGTTATTCTTTTTTATTTTGTATAATACGACGAATGTATGAATATTTGGACATGATCTGATCACTCTTATCACACAAATCGGCATTTGCATCTAGTTTTATTTGTTAAAACTTTCAACGCAGATTAACTTGTAGCACAACTAGCATCCATCCATTTTGACATGTATCACGATCTTATTTTCTATGATAAAAATAGATTATACGTATCAGTGTATATAAACATTAAAGCAAAACATAAAGATGTAATCAAGATATATAGAATACTATAATGAGTAATTTATGTCTCCCAATCAAAATTTAACGTATTCCGTTTTACAATTATTCCTACCAAAATTCCAATTTCATTTTAAAATTTCAATCTCAAAAAAAATAATCTATCCGTTCCATAAAAAACTATCCATCTTACTGTTTATTTTTGTCTCAAAAAAGTGTTCATGTGTTATATAAAAATAGTAATTATGACTATTTTTCTATTCTGCCCTTATACTCAAAACTTGTACTCCCTCCGTCTCATATTAGAGGTGCACTTTGACTTCTTTAGGTCTTCTTTTTTCAACTTTGACATTAAATTATTTTATTTGTGTTATATAATACTTGTTGCAAAATATATAAATAAATTGTGTTTGAAATGTACTTTCATTAATATAATTTTTATTTCATAATATATAACACAAACAAAATATTTAAGGTCAAAGTAAAACAAATAAATAAATAAATAAAAAATCAAAAGTCAAAACTGGACCAATTAATATAGGACGGATGTAGTTTAATTAGTCACTTTTAATTTCTATGAAAAATGTCAAGGTAAACAAGACTACTTTATCAATCAAAACTTTATTAATTACATATATAAAAAACTGTTCATTTTTTTTGGACACTCTTTTCGGGATGGAGGGAGTATCTTGTTATTAAAACATTCTTTTGGATGAGTAATGTTATGCCAACAAAATATTTACAAAAATATTTGTACACGATGATGTGTCATGTGTCAAGATCAATTGTACAATCAAATAAGTTCTTGCGTTCAAGCTTGTGTGCCATAAAGAGGTCTAGAGTATTGAAGTTTTTCATAATTTAATACATTTGAATTATGTGAGATTTTATAAAACTTGAAAAAGTTTATACATAGTAGGAATGAGTTTATAAAACAAAAAGTTTTATAAATTAATGTTATAACACAATTATAAAGCTTTAAAAAAGTTTTCCATAGTGAATGCCCTAAGGCACCACATTAATTTGCCAAATACGAAGTACACAAAATACTTAAACATATGCTTAAAACTAGAAGATTAAGCATCATTATATATTACATCAAATCATAAATCATATTAGTGCATTTAAGAGATAAAGTTAAATAGTTTATAATTTTGTTAACAAAATACAAAAATGTAGTCACTTGACCCTCTTATGTTTACACAAGATACAATTTGTAAAATGATATGGGTTCTATTTATATTTTCGTGTCATCTCATTCACAAATTTGAAACTTGTTATTATATACTTATTACATGGATGAAAGGATAAAGATAAACAAAACATATAAAGATTATCCTAGCACTTGTACTATTATTTTTCATTAATGAAGGCGTCTGGACGCCGCCTAAAAAATATTCGATGTTGGTTACCACCATATGCTTTTTGCGTTTTATCCATTGTACAAAAGAAAAGTTTTTGTTACCATTACAAAAGCCCAAGTATAAGTATGTCACTATACAGTCATATAGTAGTTTCCAACAACATTGGCGCACGCCTATTTTATTTCCTTAATAACTATTATATAATGTTTTTCATGTAAGCATTTGTTACAAGGAAACCTTGTCCGTGAACCAAAGTCATGGTCCCTTTCATGTCACAACAGTTATTGATACACCAAAGAAAAACTGTAATGTTACTTTTTAGTAGATATTTTGTATGGGTAAAACATGAATTATGTCAAACGGAATATATCTTGTTAGTAATGATGATAGCGTGGTTAATCTAAACGGACAAGTTGGATACTTTTGTAGTAGTACCATGGAGGTTTGGATACTGAAAAAGAAAGGATGGGTGCTACATTGTCAGATGGATGACCTTCCTAGTTCATGGTTATACGTTTTAGGACGTGTGAACAAAGAAGGGGATATACTAAGCCAGGGTCTCAAACAACTTCAGGGATCGTTTCTTTGTTTACTGCCTCAAAAGTGGAAAATTACGTACATGAAGCCAGTGTCCTTGGTTGGGGAAATGAAGGAGAAAGAACAGGTATTACCAAATATCCGAATAGCCTCTTTTCAATCCACTACAAGAAAATAATTTCATCAAGAAGAGGGAACCCAATTGAGTTAATTCGGATTCATATAAAGCGGGACAACTAACAATGGTGCAAACCCATTTCGTCTATCACAATAGAGAAACATGATGGAAACAAGCCCGATTATTCATTAAACCAAATATTCAAAGTAAAAGATCAAAACAAGTGTCGCTTACCTTTGTTCATCGGAAGTCAGCTCTAATATATAAAACCTTTGACGTACATGAGTGACGACTTCCTAATCAGCTTGGCAACTATTGAAGCACTATATATCGTGTACGTGGTTTGGATCCTCTGTGTTGCTCCACAGACACTTGAAATCACAAAGAAACATGTTTGAGTGAGTTGGTAACTTTGAAATCAGAATGAATAGCGTCTGGTAAAAACTGATTTTAACTCTACTTTACTGTCAAAATAAACACCTTGATTTAGTTATTAAAAACAGTTAAAATGGACTCACAAGTGTTAAGGGGTCAACCCAACCTGTCTCGTCCTGGTTCGACTCATACTAAAACAATGACCCGTTGCAAACCCCCAAACCAGTTTAACTTGAAATAAATACCGAGTAAATTTAATATGATCACAACAACAACATAATTACTATAGAAATCTATGCATGTTAAAATAAAATGAATTACACTCTTGATTACAGATTCTCAGCAACTTTCAACCCATTTGAGTCTTTCTCCTTTTGACTAAATGTTTTGATTTGACCCATTTTAGATAAAACACAACCAAAATTGACCCATTCATCAGTAAATGTTTCAGTGATTGGCACTCTACTTAGAATCTTAGTTTGTTGACCACAAAAGCCAATATGTGCAGACTCCAGTGTCTTTATTTTGAGGAGTGTTTTTATTGCAGAGTGTGCTTACACAACGGGAATAAATGGAAGAATAGAGGTATATAGCGCTTTGGTGTTTAAAAATATGTCAATACTGATAAGTAAAATACCAAGCTTTATTAATGATGTTTAAAAATATATTGAATCACCAGGTCTTATTGCTGTTAAAATACATTAAGGTCGACTTTTGACCCATATTAATAATAAGCAGTTAAAGATTATTATTCTTTTTAGTATGGAGTAATAAAAGCCGAGAAGAA
>JARVZY010005646.1:27500-29084 GCA_030686995.1 Artemisia argyi | reverse complement strand
TGCTGATTATCGAATCCTTTTCTGTTTGAGTTTCACTTGATTCATATATTTCTCTCGGTATAAATAATGGAATTTTCTTTCCTTTTAAAAGTATTTGTTTTAAAAAGAAAAATGCTTTTTCTTGTTGCTTTGTTATTTTTTTTTAAAACTCTTTGAACTCTAAAATTAAAATTTCTTATTTCGACTTTGTAGTCTATATCTTTAAAAACGGGTTCAAAAAAGGAAGGTGTTTTTCGAGGAGGACCAAAAGGATATTCTGTTTCCATTCCCAAAACTGTTAAAAAACAAGAATCAAAATCATCTTGTTGCTTTCGATCTCTATCAGAGAGTCGTAGCTTAGATCCGTGCCACGGTTTCAAATGAAAAGGATATAAGATTTTGATCTGAAAACCTTCTATTAACCAATTTTTAGGAAATTCTGTTTTGGAGAATTGAAGACCATTATAGCTGCACTTTAAATAAATTTCTCTATTCCAATCTTGGAAATCCTCATACCATTCCGGAGATTGCCGTAATAAAATACGGCCAATATTCTTAGCTATTATCAATAAGGGTAATTTAATATACCTTCTAAAAATTGATTGTGCTAGTAACAGAATACTTCTTGTTTTTTGTGCATATGGAATGTTTTCCCAGAATTCCATTGCGTCTTCCTGGTTGTTTTTTTTTATTTGGAATTGTTGATCTAAAATTTCAAATTCTGACTTTTTACCCAACCAATCTCTAATATTAAAAAAAAGCTTCATTAGGTCGGATATAGGAAAAGGAAAATCTTCCATTTTTTCCAAAAAAAGAGGGGAATGGGGATTTCCTTGAGACGGTCCCCAAATAACCATTTTACGCCTTTGAATGCGCATAGATCCTTTGATTACGGCTCGACGAAAATCTGGTTCTTCCAAATAACTTATAAAACCCGAATCTCTATTAAATTTTGTATAAAGATTATAAGTCTTGAAATTAGATTTCTTAAAACTTCGGTTGGAACGAGTTAAAAAAGCTATACGTTTAAATTTTCTTGTTCGAAGCTGGTGATCCAGCCCTTGCATTATGCCTTGTTCTTTTCGTCGTTTTTTAAACATTTGTTCCAACTCGTTGATTAATTTGTATGACCATCGAGGTGGTTTTTTACCTATTTCATTTATGTTTATTCCAATAGATTTTTTTTCGCGCTTAGGATTAGTTAGAATTGCGTTCAATGAAAACTTTAACCTATTATTTGAATCAATTTTTACTTGTTTTTTTTCTGATATTTCTATTTTCTGTTCAGATTCTGGAAAAGTAGGATAAGGAAGAAGGATATCGTGAATTTTATTTATTTCAGAAGGTTCTGTGCAATTTTCTATCGAGTTCTCTTTTCTGATTGAAGATGAAAAAATTTTCTTCATTCTTCCACGATACATCCCATTTAAAAAGGGATCATACATTTTAATTAGGGAATTCTTTTTGTTTTTTTTCTCAACATTACACAATCTAGTCTTTGTTTCAAGTATATTTAGAGAAAGAAATACTGTCTCTAAAGCCTCTATTCTGTTTATAAATTCATTATTTAAGTTCTTATTTTTCTCTTTATTGGTATAAAGCCAC
>JARVZY010005644.1:2500-12500 GCA_030686995.1 Artemisia argyi | reverse complement strand
CTGAATTTATTGTCATAACCTACATTTTCCAACAAAATAGATCTATTTAAACCATGATCATGAGCAAGTACATAAATATACTCCTGAAAGATAAGTGGATATAAGAAAGAGTGTTGTTGAGATCTATCTAGCCCTAAATAGCTTTGGAATTTCTCCATTTGAAATTCTATTTAAATGAAAGGTAGAGGATTTTTGGGATTATAAATGATACATAGTGCGATACAGTCAAAACAAGGTATTATAGTACAAACCAAATAGATACCTCGGATACAGATAAACTTATCAACGGATTCTCTATCCTCTCTTTTTCCATTTAAATTTAAGTATTTATGTTCGTTTTCATTATAGGATAACAAGATGATTAGAAATCCTTTACTTTTTTCAACCTAATCGCTCTTTTGATTTTGGAAATTTTTTATCAATATACTGTTTCTTATACACATACGTTTCCATTATGAAATGGAGAATGATAATATTTAGGATTCATTAAAAAATCAGGAATACATTCCTGGGAGAAAGCCTTCCCGTATTGGGCACTAATATTTTTTTAACGTCTAATTAGATCGGGTAATCGTTCAAATTAAGAACGGAAGCTCGTTGCTTTTTCTTTCCCTAAAAAAAAATGAAATGAATTGAAGCTTTGGGGCCCTATCCATTTATTAATTCGACCCAACTTGAAATTGACTTTAGTTTCCTACCTTTCAATAAATTAAAGAAGGCTTTGTACCGAGCCGGAAAGAATAAAATATTCTCAAAACTCTTAATTGATACGACATGCTATTTTTTCCATTCATTCCCTTTCAGGATCAGTCGTGGTCTTCCAAACTTTACCGTGGTATGGACGAATCCCTCGCTTCATCTAAATGTGTAAAAGATCCTAGCCGCACTTAAAAGCCGAGTACTCTACCGTTGAGTTAGCAACCCAAATAGAAAAAGGGGTATGTAGATACAATCAGAATAAAAAAAAATTATTAAATCAAAGCATTAATCTACGAAATAAAAAATAGAAAAAAATTTCTAATCTATTTGGAACATAAAAATGACTAAATTAGATGAAAAAAAATTCCCGATCAAAATAAATAAAGAAATGTAAAAAATGCTAGACCATCCCCTATTTCTATGTTATACACTTTTTCAATCAAAAATCCGGGTATCAAATCCAACGAACCCATCATTTGAATCAACAGGTAAAAAAGAAAACCTATGGGACGGAAATAAATAGAACTGCTTATCACGATGAATTATATTTGTTCGATACAATGTTGTCAATATAAACGTTAAGAAAGGAATACGATGGAAAAAAAAAACAAGAACTTAAATTGAAAGAATAGTAAAAAAGGGACTTGTGTTGGATTGGCACTGCATATACATATATACTAAAAATTTTAGTTTAGATGGAGAATAAACAAAGAAGAAGTAGAAAAAGTATTTATGCAATCAAGAGTGTATTGAATCCATATAGAATAAAGAACTTCGATTCCTTGTTTCTTACTTGATATTAGAGGTCGAATGAAAACCATCCAATTGCAGGTAATGCCAAAATAGTTCTATTTTGTGAGGATGAATCAAATAAGGGTTTCCTTAGAAAAGGATTCTATCAAAAAAGATTCTATCAAAAAGGATTCTATAAAAACAATGATAACTAGATACGAATAGAAGAAGAAAAGAAGGAAATAAAAAAACATAGTATAGAAAAGATATCCAAAATGATATAGAAATCATTATCCTACCCTTATTTTTTATTTCCTTAATTTAATTGAATTTCATTTGATTAGGGCAAAACCTCTGCCTTTTTTAAAATATCCTGAACAGTTCCTGTAGGTTGAGCACCTTTTTCAAGGAAATAGAGAATAGCGGGAACGTTTAAATAAGTTTGATTCTTGATCGGATCATAAAAACCCACTTTCTGAAGATCTCTTCCTTCTCTTCGGGATCGAACATCAATTGCAACGATTCGATAGACGGCTCATCGGGATAGATGTAGATGAAAAAGAACCCCCCCCCCCTAGAACCGTATAGGAAGTTTTCTCCTCGTACGGCTCGAGAAAAAATGATGTTTTGTCTATGGATAAAATTAGAATTAGAATAAATAGAAAATCTGTAAAATGAATTATTCTATAATATAATTTCAAATTTCAATTTAACTCATAGTCATTTTTATTTAGCTGCGTTGCTGAAAAAAAATCATTTGTACTCATAACTCAAGTTCAATAATATAATAATAATAATTCTCAAATATATTAAAGATTTTTAAGATATTTTTTTATTGAGTGGTCTTTAACCCACCGTTTTTGTCTCGTTTAAAATTTATTTGGATTCTTTATTCGGATCCGTGAGACAATTGAAGTGGTGTTTCCTTGTTCTGGGATCCTTTATTTTTGTTTTAAATCATTGGGTTTAGACATTACTTCGGTGCTTCTTAATCCTTTCAAAATGGTAGCAACATACCCCTTTTGGGATTTCTTTCTATCAAAGAATCATACCGAGGTTGATTCATGCGCGATACACTGTCGATCGAAAAAGTTTTAGCCGTTCCAACAATTTTGAAAATTTGTTGGAATGGAATCCTTTCGATTTCTATATCGAAGATATACTTACGAAGTTGTTCCAATTTATTAATTGGCATTAACCCTAGATCGTTGCCCCTGAGAAATTAATAAATACTTTCTACTCGAGCTCCATCATGAACTATTTACATTAGAACCCAATAAAAAAAGAAGGGTTCTAGTAGAATAGAACAAACGACGTCGAGCCAAGAGCACCTTCATTCCTATATAAAATGGTGGATGTAACAATAAGAATCCACACCGGATCATGTCCTTCAAGTCGCACGTTGCTTTCTACCACATCGTTTTAAACGAAGTTTTACCATAACATTCCTCTAATTTGGAACCAGTATGGAATTGATTCAATTATGGAATCATGAATAGTCATTGGTTCAGTCGGTACAGAGACATAGTTATTTATATTTAATAGAGAATATCTACACAGATAATAAAGATTTTTCTGAATAAATTTTAGCAAAATGCCGTCTTTTTTTGTCTGAATATAACATTTTTCTATAAATCTCTATCTCAAAAAAATATCTAACAGAAATATTAAGAAATCCAAATATAGAAATAACATAACTAACAGAAATCGCACAAATAAAATAAATAAATAAATTCTATTTGACTCTGCCTCTTCAAGTGACTCAATAAGATAGACTGACCATTTTCAACTTCCCAACCTAGAAGGAATCATTACAAATCTTGATAGTTGAAAAAGTTTTCTACTTCTACATCATTCTTTGAGTCAAGTTTTACTCCTTTTTATTATCATAAAAAAGCAAGATCTCTCTTTCTTTTCAAATGGAATTGTCAATGATGCAAAGCAAATAAGCTAAATAGATCGAACAATAAAAAGAAATATCATTGTTAAATATTTAAATTTTCATATTTTAGGGATGCAATTTAGTTTTCACAAAAATGGAAACACTATTGTCACTGAAATAGGATAACCATACATACCTATAGGCTAAGCACTTCCTCGTTTTATATGTATTTTCATATTTTTTTAACCTGAGGTTAAGTAATCTTTTTCCAACTGTGATCTATGCCCCATTTTCTATGGGTCACAAAAGGGTTCAGTTACTTTTGCATGTCATTTGAACTCGATTTAGTTTGGTTTGTGAAAAAGTCAGATATGATTCCGCGAAGAATAAAAAAAGTCTATCCAAACCTTGAAACAGAACCTTGTTGAACAAAAAAGAAGTATTAGAATACAATGGATATGCTCTGGGACGGAAGGATTCGAACCTCCGAATAGCGGGACCAAAACCCGTTGCCTTACCGCTTGGCTACGCCCCATTTCTATTTTTATTGGATACTTATACTATTAAAGAATAATATTGGTATTAAGTGTTCGTCAATTCCAGTCCAACTATAGAAAATCTTTATTCTTTATAGAATCTATTATAGATTCGTGCTAGGATTTTGGCATGTGTATCTCTAGAATTAATTCAATGGAATTTATTGATCATTACATATAATTCAATTAAGATATTGTATGAAAGTATGATTTCTTCTATTCTCCTTTGAGAATCGGAGGATTTTTGATTGAGCGGAAAAAGAAGGATTTTTTGTCTACCTTACTTTACTTCATTTTTCCTTATATCAATAACTCAATCAAAATGCAATTATCTCGACGAAAAAAATGTCTGTTATGCTTAATATCTTTAGTTTGATCTGTCTTAATTCTGCCCTTTATCCGAGTAGTCTTTTCTTGGCCAAATTGCCCGAAGCCTATGCTTTTTTGAATCCAATCGTAGATGTTATGCCAGTCATACCCCTGTTCTTTTTTCTTTTAGCCTTTGTTTGGCAAGCTGCTGTAAGTTTTCGATAAGATCTTTAATACTATCCTAGAAAATTCATATTTATTCGAGAAAAATTATAACAATTGATAAGATCAAATAAGTCTGACAGTATGAACCTTCGATTCAAACATTGAAATTCTCGGATAGCCACGAGACGCCCTATTTCCTGATTTTAATCCTTTTTACGGCGAAATACCTTATTAGCTTCGGGTCCCTTACAATATCTAATTTGGGTATGAAAGTGATTTGTGGTAATCAAAGACTCTGATTACAAATTTCAACTTCATTTGAATTTCTGAACATTCTTTTCTATTTCTAGAATTCTTTTCTTGGTGTCAAAATAGGATATGTGATATAAAAATGGAGGATCTATTGTCTTTTCTCGTTTTTCTTTTTCAAAAAATGATCTTGGAGGTTGTGTAATGCTTACTCTCAAACTTTTCGTTTATACAGTAGTAATATTCTTTGTTTCTCTCTTCATCTTTGGATTCCTATCCAATGATCCAGGACGTAATCCTGGACGTGAAGAATAATTTTTTTGTTTTTATTGCTTGATTTTATAATTTTCTTAAGATTTTTTTTAGCTATTCCACACATTTAACAAGGAAAAAATAAAAAGGGGTTTGCAAAATTTGAAAGAAAAAATGGAAACTCATCAACGGAAACGGAAAGAGAGGGATTCGAACCCTCGGTACGAATAACTCGTACAACGGATTAGCAATCCGCCGCTTTCGTCCACTCAGCCATCTCTCCCAATTGAAAAAGATAATTACTATGTTACATTACACATCAAGTAAGGATTAAAGAAAGTATTTCTTTCACATTCTTTATCGTTATTATATAATTAGCAATTCAATTTAGATGCTCGAAAGATCCAAATAGAAAGATAAATAAAGAACACCTTCTTTCTTTTATTTTGTTCGAAGTGCCTTTTGGGCCTGGCCCGGTCAATACCCAGCCAGGCCTTTTTTTGTTCCAACGAATTCCCTTTATTTATAGGCAACATACTATAATATAAATAGCCAATTTGGTATCTGTATAAGAATATCCGTTCTGGGGTTTACATATACCTATAATTTTTGTTATAATGGAAATTGAGAAGGATTTTTGATTAAAAAAATAAATTAAGTATGTATCAAAAAATTTTTGCTTATTCTTATGTCATTAGGCAAACCAAAATTGATATTCAAATCCAAGAATAATTCACGAATTGTCAGTCAATAAATAGTTAATGGTTCCCATAAATTTAGGCTTTTTGAGTGAAAATATACATTTGATTTTTCAATATAAAAGTGAGTGGAAGTTTGTGTGTTTTGAGATACTATACAATCAATCGAAGGGGCAGATCAAATACAATCAAAAGGGGAAAAACGGTTTCTTTTCTAATTTTTTCTAAATTTAGAAAAAAGGATTAAAAAGGGATGCAAGTACAATAAACTCAAGTTTACTAATACAACTCAAAAAGGGAAATTTTTATCCTATTGTGTATCGTTTTGGCGGCATGGCCGAGTGGTAAGGCGGGGGACTGCAAATCCTTTTTCCCCAGTTCAAATCCGGGTGCCGCCTCATCAACAAACGAATCGAAATCTCTTGTTCTGTTCCGCTATTTTTTTATGTTCTGGGGATTTTGTAAAAGATTGGAAATCTTTGAATCTAAAATTCAAAGAAAGATTATAATGGTCGAAGCAAGACTTCCAGATTCTCTTCTACTGCTAATGTAATGTCTATTGATTGGGTCTTGAATTACATTGGATAACCGGCCGAGAATTCCACTACTAGTTGGGAAAGTACTTTCTATACTGTAATCTACATATATAGACTCGCGAGAATCTCTGAGTGTTCAGGCATTCAATCACTATTAGATTGAGATTGGATAGATAATTTACCTTTTATAGAAAATAAAAAAAAAAGCCCAAAACAATTTTTACCCCTCGTCAAGAGTATAATATACTATATCCCAACTCCTTCAGAGAGACAATCGGGAAAGGGTACGGATTATAAATCATATAGGAATTTTTAAAATCCATTTATTTGATTGATTCATCAATAGTGTTCGCCCAGAATCCCTTTTTGACTCTGGACCATTCATTCTACTATTATTAGTGAGCAATAATGGAATAATTCTATCATAGAGATAAGGGACATAATTCACATGGATATAGTAAGTCTCGCTTGGGCTGCTTTAATGGTAGTCTTTACTTTTTCCCTTTCACTCGTAGTATGGGGAAGAAGTGGACTTTAGAAGCACTCCTAATTTAGTTGAGAAATGAAAAGGTATCAATTGTTTTATAGATCGTTCTGCAACGCATTCTTTATTTAAATTGAAATAATTTTCAAATAAAAATATCTTCATTTCGAAATTCCATTAGATTCTAGTGGAGAAATGTATTCTATAACAGTAAAACAATTATTTCAGATTCATTGGAAGTTTTCAGATTCATTGGAATATAAATATATATATATATATAAATGTATGAAAGAAAAGATTGGGTCCTACGTCAATTCCAAATATGGATTAATAACTACATATATTGAATTGAAGATTGAAGATAGAAGCTAATATAGCATACCCTTTTTATTAGAAAGTCAAGTACAACTTTATACACTACTATAACACTAATAGAGAGTATGGTAAGTAATAAAGCAATTTCTTACTTACCATACTCTCGGATCTCATAGAATATCGCCGATTATAGCCCCTTGATTTCAGCAAAAATAGAATACTTTTCTTTTGATTTCTTCAAAGAATTCAGAAGTCGAGTTTCATTTAAAGTAATTAATTAATTATTTTGACTTACTGTTTTTACGTAAATTATAAGTAGAAAAGCAGTAGGAACTAAAATGAACAGTGCAGTAGCAATAAATGCAAGAATATTTACTTCCATAATCTCATCGTTTTTTTTTATTTCACAATACAATAACTCGGGATTTAATCCCATAGAGATGATAAATCTTTCACCTGTCAATTCAATGAATGCATTACCTATCGATGATATTGAATCGGATCAATATCATGAATAACAATATCTGAGCTATTAAATTAATTAGTCGTGGAGAATTAATAGTATATAACATATGAAGATCTTTTATCCATACCGAATCCAAGATAGGATTCCCGGACCAATCAAAAATTCCTTTATTTATCCTTCTTTTCTGTTCTTTCTTTTCTATAACCTACCTTAGGTCTTCCTTCTAGAACCATCAAATGAAGTATAATCTAACCCGTCCGTTTCCATTAACTACAAAACCCCACCAACAAACAATACAAGCGAAGTGGAAAAAGACAGGAATTAGGTTTTAAATTTTAGTGATCCTCTTTTCTTTGGAAGACAAAACAAAGAAGTATGAGAAAGACGAGTCGCGGCCGAAAAGATGAAATATTCTGTCAACTTCACTATTTTAGTTATTTTCATTTTATTTTAGGGTGTGTTCTTTCTTCGAGAGAATCCTGAAAAAAAAAAAATAGAGGGAAACCCCTTCGGAATTCAATTATTCTCTCTGTCCCTTCATTTCACAGAAAATGGAGAGGCGAATTGATGTACTTATTGGATCCGTCGGGACTGACGGGGCTCGAACCCGTAACATCCGCCTTGACAGGGCGGTGCTCTAGCCTATTGAACTACAATCCCAGGGAAATAAGAAGAGATCTAGCAGAAAATTTAGATTCTTTTTTTTATTCTCTTGTCTTGTATCAGGTATTTCTTAAGAACAAGAGGGTTATACCATCTGATAGTAGATTGGCGAATTGTTGGGCCGAGCTGGATTTGAACCAGCGTAGACATATTGCCAACGAATTTACAGTCCGTCCCCATTAACCACTCGGGCATCGACCCAACGCCTAATTCATTTTAGACGTTCCATAATCAACTTCCTTTCGTCTCCCAAGTAGACTTGACAAATACATATCACTTGAAATCAAATATAACATTTGATATAAAATAGAAAGTCTCTTCTGAGTAGACTAATAGAAGGACTTGACAAATACGGATCACTTGATAGAAAATCCCACTCCTATAGTCTTTAGTCTTGGTATACCCCCAGAGGGACTTGAACCCTCGTTTTCTCCGTGAAAGAGAGAGGTCGTAACCACTGGACCATAGGGGCCTATGCCACCTTCATTCATAAATCAACTAGAAATAGGTAATAAGACAAATACCATAGGTAACTAAGGCCACCTTAACTTAATATAACTCAGGCCTGGAGCCGCCTTTAGGATTTAGGTGATGCATAGTATATAAATAAAAGGGAAAAACTCGTTAACTATTCTGAGGATTAATGGTAATCAAACTTTACCATTAAACTATACAATCTTGAAACTTGATTTCATTGGTCTTTCTCGTCTTTATCTTTCTGATTCCCAAAGGGTTATGCGTTGGATCCAAGATCCTTCACTCCGCAGTAGATTCAAGGTGGTTTACCAAACTATGATTTGTTCGGTCAAATTATATTGAGCCCTAAGTCATACTGTCAATTAACGACACGACAGGACAGGACAAGAGGGCAATAAAAGAAGAGAGAAGACGGAGATCTAGATTAGCTATACCCGCGTTAATAATAATATAAGTTAATAAATACAACATTCATACAGTTTTCTGGTATTCAATATTGAAGTAGATTAGAATATCTATGCCGTTATTATACATTATAATATAATTAATAAGTTTTGATATTATCAATCCCAAAGCATTGTAAGCCTAAGTGGGAGAATTGGGTTTCTAGGACTGTTTTATCAATTCTGTTTCGGTTGCATCTCTTAAAAATGACAATTAATTCAAGTTCAGTATAAATTTTTATTCCACCTATTTCATAGATTCCAGTCAAAGATTCATAGAATCCAAATTCCATCATTGCTAGATTTGATTTTGATGGATAATGCGCCAGCAAAAATGGTATTTTTTTTTTTTTTTTTAGAGAATTCGATATGGATGAATATAAATAACTGACAATTTCAAAATAATCCGGGATAGACGCAATGTCCACAATACCTGGATTTAATCAGATACAATTTGAAGGATTTTGTAGGTTCATTGATCAGGGTTTGACAGAAGAACTTTCTAAGTTTCCTAAAATTGAAGATACAAATCAAGAAATTGACTTTGAATTATTTTTGGAAAGATATCAATTGGTAGAACCCCTGATAAAGGAAAGAGATGCTGTGTATGAATCACTCACATATTCTTCTGAATTATATGTATCCGCTAGACTCATTTGGAAAAACGATAGGCGTAGGTATATCCAAGAACAAACAATTTTGATAGGAAAGATACCTCTAATGACTTCTCTGGGAGCGTTTATAGTAAATGGAATTTATAGAATTGTAATCAATCAAATATTGCAAAGTCCCGGTATTTATTACCAGTCAGAATTGAATGATAACGGAATTTCGGTCTATACCGGCACTATAATATCAGATTGGGGAGGAAGATTAGAATTAGAGATTGATAGAAAAGCAAGGATATGGGTTCGTGTGAGTAGGCAACAAAAACTATCTATTCTAGTTCTATTATCAGCTATGGGGTTGAATATACGAGAAATTCTAGAAAATGTTTGCTATCCTGAACTATTTTTGTCTTTTCTGAATGATAAAAAAAAAATAGGTTCAAAAGAAAATGCTATTTTGGAGTTTTATCAACAATTTGCTTGTGT
>JARVZY010005643.1:22500-25000 GCA_030686995.1 Artemisia argyi | reverse complement strand
AAACAAGGCCAGATATAATTTGATCATTATGAACAAATCCAAAATCCTTGTAGACAAAGCCAATCAGCAGTTCCCAACCACGGGGCGAATGAAATCCGATACATAAATCAGTTAATAAAAGAAGAGAAAAAGCTTTTATTGTGTCACTTAAGTTATATAGGAATTCCTGAGCCCAAGAGTTAAGAATAACAAGTTCTTTATTACCCAAAATAGAATAACCACTTAGAATAATGAAACAGATTATATTTGTCGAGAAGTGCAAAATCGTATGAATACGACCCTCATTGTGTATCTTGATTAATTGGATTGTTTCTTTGTGAATTCCTATACGAAGGTTTTGTAGATGTGTCTCCGAGTATTCCTTGATCATTTCCTCTAAGAGGAGGAGTTCCTTTAATTCTTTGAATTTTTCTAGAATACTATTTTCTTCAATATCATTCAAAAAAGTTTCGGATTGCCTAGTATTCCACCAATTTGTAATCCATGATTCCAGACTTTTTTGAAATGAGAGCGAAATCCACCAAGGCAAAAATACTATAGATGCAAGATAGAAAAGAGGAGTTAATGCTTTCTTTTTTGCCATTTTTTCATCTGTGAATTGTTAATGAATCTTATTCGTCGACTTTATGTAATCTAAGATTTCTCTCACGCATCAGTTCTATTACAAGTATCGAATCTATGAATCTATTCACTCTTTTTTATTATTATTTTTTTTTATTTTTTTATTGTTCCATATATGTCTGCTTTGACTCGAATGGATGTTCTGAAGAAATTTCAATTAAGTTATGTTATAGAAAAAGAGGATTCTTGCGTTTTTGCCCTCCTGCTGAGAAAGCATGCATTTGTCGGCTCATTTCTTAAAACACTTCAATTGGTACACGCAAGAAATAGGCCAATTCAGCAGCTTTTTGTTCCATTTCCCGTGGAGTAAAATTCTCATCAGTACGAGTCAATGGAATGGCTCCCTGGCCTTTGATATCCATATAAAGGACACGACGAGCATAAATACCCTCTTTAACTTCTACTCTGACGGACTGAATATCTTTTATAAGAAATCGGAGGAAGACCCGACGATTTTTTCCAGGAAATCCCCAACGAAAAATACACACTATTCCGTCTTTTCTATCAAATCGATCATAACCACTACCTACATTCCACGAAATTGTGCACCACAAATAAGAGCTAATAAAAAGACCCGCGATCCCATAGAAAGACATCACAATTCCTTGTGGAAAAAAAAACGATTTCCTGAGACGGAAATAAAGATATCAAATTTCTACCAAGATAACTCGAGGTTCCAACCAACAAGAATCCTAATGAACCTAAAAAAAGGATAACAGCCCAGCAGAAATTACTTGTTTTTCGAGCCCCTGTTATAGGTTCTATCCATATATGTTCTGATCGACAACTCATAGTTGATCCAGTTGCTTTTTTTTGGAATTGAGAGAATACCCCAAATGAATTTTACTTTAGTCCTTTTGTTTCCGAAGTAACTCGCATCAACTAGCACTAGTTTGATGTGAACCTTTAGGAGTAATTCATTAAATTGGTTAGATCTAAACTAATAACATACCCTTCGTATGATCTCACTAAAGATAGCCACATGCATATAGATGGACCAACTTTACAATTAAGCCGTCCGCCAATTCGGGTCTATTTGAAAATAGCTAGAATATAGCATTTTGGGAGATTTTCGTCGGAAGACGCTTATACCATATTTTGCTAAAAGGATATCTGTGTTATGATACAAGCGTCAGTTTAAAAATGAGATTTTGTGCCCTCGGCTCTAAACAATCTTGTTTTTTTGAACATGAAGAAATAAAGAAGCCATTGCGATTGCCGGAAATACTAGGCCTACTAAAGGGACCAAAACAGAGGGAAAGTTAAGAGTTGTCATAGAATGGGTACCTCGCTTTACTATTTGTACCTGTTATTATTATTTAGATTTTATATTTATAGAATATAAAGATATTATATATAAAGATATCTTATATCTTATTATAAGTATAATTTGATAATTCTAAATTGGAATTATTATTAATTAATATCTCTCTAATCTATTCTAATTCTAAATTCTAAATGAGTATATAATGTAGTTTTTCATCCCTCTACATGAAAGATTTGAAAGGATATGGATGAGATATTATTTGATTCATTTTTTTCTCTTGTCTTCAAATTTAATTTACTAAGCAAAAAGTTTCTTAAAAATGAATTAGATTCTATTTATTTAGTTTTATATATTAAAGGGTTTGTTAGAATCCCATCCAGCAGGGATTCTTAGTCAAAATAGGATTATCGTAAGGTATAGAAAGATAAAATTCTATTATTCCGATAAACTAATTACTTGTTTGCTCAAAATAATTCAACTTCATGTTCTAATTTTGATTCAAAGGAAAGAAAGTGTGGAGTTGAAATAACTCACTCAGAACGCTTTTTAAAGGATTACGTGGTACGATTAGATCGAATAAGCCCTTCTGGAATAAATACTCAGCCGCTTGTG
>JARVZY010005642.1:25000-27500 GCA_030686995.1 Artemisia argyi | reverse complement strand
ATCCACGACGTACTCCTACAAGTAAAGGGAGTTCGAATAGAGATTGGTTGTGCTCTAAAAGTTATGAATCTATTGACAAGTCCAACTCCAATATCTTGATTTCTAGTAGCAATGCATCGCGAACCTATATATACATGATCTGCTAATACACGCCCAATTAATGTTTGGATAAAAATCCTGTCCGCCATCATTCCATTTCGAGGACTTACAGAAATACCTCGGACGGTGCCGCAATCTGTTCGACGTACAACAATGTGTTGAACTACTTCAACAAGTCTGCGCGTGAGATATCCTGCATCTGATGTTCGGATAGCGGTATCCACAACTCCTTTACGGGCTCCGTAACAAGAAATAATATATTCTGTTAAAGAGAGTCCTTCGCGTAAATTGCTTTGAATGGGTAAATCAATCATTTGCCCTTGGGGATCCGACATTAATCCTCTCATACCTACTAATTGATGTACCTGAGATGCATTTCCTCTGGCTCCCGAAAAAGACATTATATGGACTGGATTAAAAGGATCGGTCATCCGAAAATTAGGATTCATTTCTTGTCGCAAATATTCACTTGTGGCATACCAGATCTCGATCGATTGACGTAATTTTTCTACCGCGTGTACATTCCCATAATGATGGTGTTTTTCCAAAATAAAACTTTGTTGTTCAGCGTCTTGAACTAGCCATCTTTTAGAAGGTATTGTTAAAAGATCATCAATTCCTAATGAAATGGATGCGGCGGTAGCTTGTCGGAAACCCAGAGTCTTTACTTGATCCAGGATATGTGATGTATATCCTATTCCATAGTGATCAATAAATCGACTAATAAGTCGTTTCATGGCAGTTCCGTCTATCATTTTATTGTGAAAGACCTGAGTGGGCCGTTCTGCCATCAGTACCTCCATATTGCGCTGAGTAGAATTTGACAATGGGTTTGAGTCAGTGATTGTAAAACTTCCTTTTCTAGATCTTGATTCACGTAGAAATTCCGCAATTGCAATTATAGTCCTAGTTAACCCGGTGAGACTCGAATTCCCCCTGGTAGCATAGAATTACAACAGCCCTGCCAAAACCCCTGTATGGCTTCTTCTATTTCTCGATAAAGAGAAATATGACCGAGAGTGGTTCGAATATATATATAAAGAATTTCTTTTTTTATACTTCTTACTATTAGATAGTGTCCATAAATCTCATAATAGGTCCCCAAAGATTCATAGTGAATTTCGATGGGAGTTTCTCTTGCAGCAATAACGCGTTGATCTAGTCGCCACCGCAGCCACAAGGGACTACCTAAATTGATGCGTTTTTGCCGATAAGCTCCAATTGCATCATAGGCATTAGAAAAAAAAGGTTCTTTTTTTTTTTGTATACTTATAGTTATTATCTTCATTTTGATAGTTTATACGATTACATGGATTATACCTATTTACACAAATACCCCGACGATTTCCACTCGTTAAGAAATAGAGTCCACTAAGCATATCTTGAGTTGGTGCAGAAATGGGATCTCCAATAGTTGGAGACAAAAGATTCATATGAGAAAACATAAGTAAACGTGCCTCTGCTTGAGCCTCCAAAGATAAAGGCACATGAACAGCCATTTGATCCCCGTCAAAGTCTGCATTGAAGCCCTTACAAACTAATGGATGTAAACAAATAGCACGCCCTTCCACTAAAATGGGCAGGAATGCCTGTATGCCTAATCTATGCAGAGTAGGCGCTCTATTCAGCAATACAGGATGGTCATCCAGAATTTCCTGAAGTATTTCCCATACAATCGGTTTTTTTTTTCGAATTTGACTTTTAGCAACTCCGATGTTCGAAGCAAGATGTTTTCTAATTAGGTCACGAATTACAAATGCCTGGAAAAGTTCTATTGCTATTTCGCGAGGCAATCCACATCGATGTAATGAAAGTGAAGGGCCCACGACAATCACTGACCGCCCTGAATAATCAACCCGTTTACCAAGCAAAGTCTCGCGAACTCTTCCTTCTTTGCCTTCAATTACATCTGAAAGAGACTTGTAAACTCTATTATGATCATCCCTCATCGGTTGTCCGCAGATTCCATTATCAAGAAGTGCATCCACGGCTTCTTGCAGCAATTTTTCCTGAGATATTATTAATTCTTCTGGCGTAGCTATACTTGTTGTTAATAGATCTGTAAGAGTATTATTCCGATAGATAATTCTTCTATAGATTTCATTAATATCCGAGGTCACTAGTTTATCCTCATCTATATGATAGATTGGTCTCAACTCAGGAGGAAGAACTGGTAATAGACGCAAAACCATCCATTTTGGTTCTATATTTGTTCGAATAAAATGCTTAGCCAATTCCATGCGTCTAAGCAAAAAATCTTTTCTTCTTCCAACTTTTCGATCTTCCCATTCATTCCCTGTGGGTTCTTCTTCCTCCAATTCTTTCCATTCTATCAATGAAGAATCTATAATACTTCGTAAATCTAGATTGGCTAATTGTTGTCTGATAGAGCCCCCCCCGG
>JARVZY010005642.1:12500-20000 GCA_030686995.1 Artemisia argyi | reverse complement strand
TCCTGTCCTGTCGTGTCGTTAATTGACAGTATGACTTAGGGCTCAATATAATTTGACCGAACAAATCATAGTTTGGTAAACCACCTTGAATCTACTGCGGAGTGAAGGATCTTGGATCCAACGCATAACCCTTTGGGAATCAGAAAGATAAAGACGAGAAAGACCAATGAAATCAAGTTTCAAGATTGTATAGTTTAATGGTAAAGTTTGATTACCATTAATCCTCAGAATAGTTAACGAGTTTTTCCCTTTTATTTATATACTATGCATCACCTAAATCCTAAAGGCGGCTCCAGGCCTGAGTTATATTAAGTTAAGGTGGCCTTAGTTACCTATGGTATTTGTCTTATTACCTATTTCTAGTTGATTTATGAATGAAGGTGGCATAGGCCCCTATGGTCCAGTGGTTACGACCTCTCTCTTTCACGGAGAAAACGAGGGTTCAAGTCCCTCTGGGGGTATACCAAGACTAAAGACTATAGGAGTGGGATTTTCTATCAAGTGATCCGTATTTGTCAAGTCCTTCTATTAGTCTACTCAGAAGAGACTTTCTATTTTATATCAAATGTTATATTTGATTTCAAGTGATATGTATTTGTCAAGTCTACTTGGGAGACGAAAGGAAGTTGATTATGGAACGTCTAAAATGAATTAGGCGTTGGGTCGATGCCCGAGTGGTTAATGGGGACGGACTGTAAATTCGTTGGCAATATGTCTACGCTGGTTCAAATCCAGCTCGGCCCAACAATTCGCCAATCTACTATCAGATGGTATAACCCTCTTGTTCTTAAGAAATACCTGATACAAGACAAGAGAATAAAAAAAAGAATCTAAATTTTCTGCTAGATCTCTTCTTATTTCCCTGGGATTGTAGTTCAATAGGCTAGAGCACCGCCCTGTCAAGGCGGATGTTACGGGTTCGAGCCCCGTCAGTCCCGACGGATCCAATAAGTACATCAATTCGCCTCTCCATTTTCTGTGAAATGAAGGGACAGAGAGAATAATTGAATTCCGAAGGGGTTTCCCTCTATTTTTTTTTTTTCAGGATTCTCTCGAAGAAAGAACACACCCTAAAATAAAATGAAAATAACTAAAATAGTGAAGTTGACAGAATATTTCATCTTTTCGGCCGCGACTCGTCTTTCTCATACTTCTTTGTTTTGTCTTCCAAAGAAAAGAGGATCACTAAAATTTAAAACCTAATTCCTGTCTTTTTCCACTTCGCTTGTATTGTTTGTTGGTGGGGTTTTGTAGTTAATGGAAACGGACGGGTTAGATTATACTTCATTTGATGGTTCTAGAAGGAAGACCTAAGGTAGGTTATAGAAAAGAAAGAACAGAAAAGAAGGATAAATAAAGGAATTTTTGATTGGTCCGGGAATCCTATCTTGGATTCGGTATGGATAAAAGATCTTCATATGTTATATACTATTAATTCTCCACGACTAATTAATTTAATAGCTCAGATATTGTTATTCATGATATTGATCCGATTCAATATCATCGATAGGTAATGCATTCATTGAATTGACAGGTGAAAGATTTATCATCTCTATGGGATTAAATCCCGAGTTATTGTATTGTGAAATAAAAAAAAACGATGAGATTATGGAAGTAAATATTCTTGCATTTATTGCTACTGCACTGTTCATTTTAGTTCCTACTGCTTTTCTACTTATAATTTACGTAAAAACAGTAAGTCAAAATAATTAATTAATTACTTTAAATGAAACTCGACTTCTGAATTCTTTGAAGAAATCAAAAGAAAAGTATTCTATTTTTGCTGAAATCAAGGGGCTATAATCGGCGATATTCTATGAGATCCGAGAGTATGGTAAGTAAGAAATTGCTTTATTACTTACCATACTCTCTATTAGTGTTATAGTAGTGTATAAAGTTGTACTTGACTTTCTAATAAAAAGGGTATGCTATATTAGCTTCTATCTTCAATCTTCAATTCAATATATGTAGTTATTAATCCATATTTGGAATTGACGTAGGACCCAATCTTTTCTTTCATACATTTATATATATATATATATTTATATTCCAATGAATCTGAAAACTTCCAATGAATCTGAAATAATTGTTTTACTGTTATAGAATACATTTCTCCACTAGAATCTAATGGAATTTCGAAATGAAGATATTTTTATTTGAAAATTATTTCAATTTAAATAAAGAATGCGTTGCAGAACGATCTATAAAACAATTGATACCTTTTCATTTCTCAACTAAATTAGGAGTGCTTCTAAAGTCCACTTCTTCCCCATACTACGAGTGAAAGGGAAAAAGTAAAGACTACCATTAAAGCAGCCCAAGCGAGACTTACTATATCCATGTGAATTATGTCCCTTATCTCTATGATAGAATTATTCCATTATTGCTCACTAATAATAGTAGAATGAATGGTCCAGAGTCAAAAAGGGATTCTGGGCGAACACTATTGATGAATCAATCAAATAAATGGATTTTAAAAATTCCTATATGATTTATAATCCGTACCCTTTCCCGATTGTCTCTCTGAAGGAGTTGGGATATAGTATATTATACTCTTGACGAGGGGTAAAAATTGTTTTGGGCTTTTTTTTTTATTTTCTATAAAAGGTAAATTATCTATCCAATCTCAATCTAATAGTGATTGAATGCCTGAACACTCAGAGATTCTCGCGAGTCTATATATGTAGATTACAGTATAGAAAGTACTTTCCCAACTAGTAGTGGAATTCTCGGCCGGTTATCCAATGTAATTCAAGACCCAATCAATAGACATTACATTAGCAGTAGAAGAGAATCTGGAAGTCTTGCTTCGACCATTATAATCTTTCTTTGAATTTTAGATTCAAAGATTTCCAATCTTTTACAAAATCCCCAGAACATAAAAAAATAGCGGAACAGAACAAGAGATTTCGATTCGTTTGTTGATGAGGCGGCACCCGGATTTGAACTGGGGAAAAAGGATTTGCAGTCCCCCGCCTTACCACTCGGCCATGCCGCCAAAACGATACACAATAGGATAAAAATTTCCCTTTTTGAGTTGTATTAGTAAACTTGAGTTTATTGTACTTGCATCCCTTTTTAATCCTTTTTTCTAAATTTAGAAAAAATTAGAAAAGAAACCGTTTTTCCCCTTTTGATTGTATTTGATCTGCCCCTTCGATTGATTGTATAGTATCTCAAAACACACAAACTTCCACTCACTTTTATATTGAAAAATCAAATGTATATTTTCACTCAAAAAGCCTAAATTTATGGGAACCATTAACTATTTATTGACTGACAATTCGTGAATTATTCTTGGATTTGAATATCAATTTTGGTTTGCCTAATGACATAAGAATAAGCAAAAATTTTTTGATACATACTTAATTTATTTTTTTAATCAAAAATCCTTCTCAATTTCCATTATAACAAAAATTATAGGTATATGTAAACCCCAGAACGGATATTCTTATACAGATACCAAATTGGCTATTTATATTATAGTATGTTGCCTATAAATAAAGGGAATTCGTTGGAACAAAAAAAGGCCTGGCTGGGTATTGACCGGGCCAGGCCCAAAAGGCACTTCGAACAAAATAAAAGAAAGAAGGTGTTCTTTATTTATCTTTCTATTTGGATCTTTCGAGCATCTAAATTGAATTGCTAATTATATAATAACGATAAAGAATGTGAAAGAAATACTTTCTTTAATCCTTACTTGATGTGTAATGTAACATAGTAATTATCTTTTTCAATTGGGAGAGATGGCTGAGTGGACGAAAGCGGCGGATTGCTAATCCGTTGTACGAGTTATTCGTACCGAGGGTTCGAATCCCTCTCTTTCCGTTTCCGTTGATGAGTTTCCATTTTTTCTTTCAAATTTTGCAAACCCCTTTTTATTTTTTCCTTGTTAAATGTGTGGAATAGCTAAAAAAAATCTTAAGAAAATTATAAAATCAAGCAATAAAAACAAAAAAATTATTCTTCACGTCCAGGATTACGTCCTGGATCATTGGATAGGAATCCAAAGATGAAGAGAGAAACAAAGAATATTACTACTGTATAAACGAAAAGTTTGAGAGTAAGCATTACACAACCTCCAAGATCATTTTTTGAAAAAGAAAAACGAGAAAAGACAATAGATCCTCCATTTTTATATCACATATCCTATTTTGACACCAAGAAAAGAATTCTAGAAATAGAAAAGAATGTTCAGAAATTCAAATGAAGTTGAAATTTGTAATCAGAGTCTTTGATTACCACAAATCACTTTCATACCCAAATTAGATATTGTAAGGGACCCGAAGCTAATAAGGTATTTCGCCGTAAAAAGGATTAAAATCAGGAAATAGGGCGTCTCGTGGCTATCCGAGAATTTCAATGTTTGAATCGAAGGTTCATACTGTCAGACTTATTTGATCTTATCAATTGTTATAATTTTTCTCGAATAAATATGAATTTTCTAGGATAGTATTAAAGATCTTATCGAAAACTTACAGCAGCTTGCCAAACAAAGGCTAAAAGAAAAAAGAACAGGGGTATGACTGGCATAACATCTACGATTGGATTCAAAAAAGCATAGGCTTCGGGCAATTTGGCCAAGAAAAGACTACTCGGATAAAGGGCAGAATTAAGACAGATCAAACTAAAGATATTAAGCATAACAGACATTTTTTTCGTCGAGATAATTGCATTTTGATTGAGTTATTGATATAAGGAAAAATGAAGTAAAGTAAGGTAGACAAAAAATCCTTCTTTTTCCGCTCAATCAAAAATCCTCCGATTCTCAAAGGAGAATAGAAGAAATCATACTTTCATACAATATCTTAATTGAATTATATGTAATGATCAATAAATTCCATTGAATTAATTCTAGAGATACACATGCCAAAATCCTAGCACGAATCTATAATAGATTCTATAAAGAATAAAGATTTTCTATAGTTGGACTGGAATTGACGAACACTTAATACCAATATTATTCTTTAATAGTATAAGTATCCAATAAAAATAGAAATGGGGCGTAGCCAAGCGGTAAGGCAACGGGTTTTGGTCCCGCTATTCGGAGGTTCGAATCCTTCCGTCCCAGAGCATATCCATTGTATTCTAATACTTCTTTTTTGTTCAACAAGGTTCTGTTTCAAGGTTTGGATAGACTTTTTTTATTCTTCGCGGAATCATATCTGACTTTTTCACAAACCAAACTAAATCGAGTTCAAATGACATGCAAAAGTAACTGAACCCTTTTGTGACCCATAGAAAATGGGGCATAGATCACAGTTGGAAAAAGATTACTTAACCTCAGGTTAAAAAAATATGAAAATACATATAAAACGAGGAAGTGCTTAGCCTATAGGTATGTATGGTTATCCTATTTCAGTGACAATAGTGTTTCCATTTTTGTGAAAACTAAATTGCATCCCTAAAATATGAAAATTTAAATATTTAACAATGATATTTCTTTTTATTGTTCGATCTATTTAGCTTATTTGCTTTGCATCATTGACAATTCCATTTGAAAAGAAAGAGAGATCTTGCTTTTTTATGATAATAAAAAGGAGTAAAACTTGACTCAAAGAATGATGTAGAAGTAGAAAACTTTTTCAACTATCAAGATTTGTAATGATTCCTTCTAGGTTGGGAAGTTGAAAATGGTCAGTCTATCTTATTGAGTCACTTGAAGAGGCAGAGTCAAATAGAATTTATTTATTTATTTTATTTGTGCGATTTCTGTTAGTTATGTTATTTCTATATTTGGATTTCTTAATATTTCTGTTAGATATTTTTTTGAGATAGAGATTTATAGAAAAATGTTATATTCAGACAAAAAAAGACGGCATTTTGCTAAAATTTATTCAGAAAAATCTTTATTATCTGTGTAGATATTCTCTATTAAATATAAATAACTATGTCTCTGTACCGACTGAACCAATGACTATTCATGATTCCATAATTGAATCAATTCCATACTGGTTCCAAATTAGAGGAATGTTATGGTAAAACTTCGTTTAAAACGATGTGGTAGAAAGCAACGTGCGACTTGAAGGACATGATCCGGTGTGGATTCTTATTGTTACATCCACCATTTTATATAGGAATGAAGGTGCTCTTGGCTCGACGTCGTTTGTTCTATTCTACTAGAACCCTTCTTTTTTTATTGGGTTCTAATGTAAATAGTTCATGATGGAGCTCGAGTAGAAAGTATTTATTAATTTCTCAGGGGCAACGATCTAGGGTTAATGCCAATTAATAAATTGGAACAACTTCGTAAGTATATCTTCGATATAGAAATCGAAAGGATTCCATTCCAACAAATTTTCAAAATTGTTGGAACGGCTAAAACTTTTTCGATCGACAGTGTATCGCGCATGAATCAACCTCGGTATGATTCTTTGATAGAAAGAAATCCCAAAAGGGGTATGTTGCTACCATTTTGAAAGGATTAAGAAGCACCGAAGTAATGTCTAAACCCAATGATTTAAAACAAAAATAAAGGATCCCAGAACAAGGAAACACCACTTCAATTGTCTCACGGATCCGAATAAAGAATCCAAATAAATTTTAAACGAGACAAAAACGGTGGGTTAAAGACCACTCAATAAAAAAATATCTTAAAAATCTTTAATATATTTGAGAATTATTATTATTATATTATTGAACTTGAGTTATGAGTACAAATGATTTTTTTTCAGCAACGCAGCTAAATAAAAATGACTATGAGTTAAATTGAAATTTGAAATTATATTATAGAATAATTCATTTTACAGATTTTCTATTTATTCTAATTCTAATTTTATCCATAGACAAAACATCATTTTTTCTCGAGCCGTACGAGGAGAAAACTTCCTATACGGTTCTAGGGGGGGGGGGTTCTTTTTCATCTACATCTATCCCGATGAGCCGTCTATCGAATCGTTGCAATTGATGTTCGATCCCGAAGAGAGAAGGAAGAGATCTTCAGAAAGTGGGTTTTTATGATCCGATCAAGAATCAAACTTATTTAAACGTTCCCGCTATTCTCTATTTCCTTGAAAAAGGTGCTCAACCTACAGGAACTGTTCAGGATATTTTAAAAAAGGCAGAGGTTTTGCCCTAATCAAATGAAATTCAATTAAATTAAGGAAATAAAAAATAAGGGTAGGATAATGATTTCTATATCATTTTGGATATCTTTTCTATACTATGTTTTTTTATTTCCTTCTTTTCTTCTTCTATTCGTATCTAGTTATCATTGTTTTTATAGAATCCTTTTTGATAGAATCTTTTTTGATAGAATCCTTTTCTAAGGAAACCCTTATTTGATTCATCCTCACAAAATAGAACTATTTTGGCATTACCTGCAATTGGATGGTTTTCATTCGACCTCTAATATCAAGTAAGAAACAAGGAATCGAAGTTCTTTATTCTATATGGATTCAATACACTCTTGATTGCATAAATACTTTTTCTACTTCTTCTTTGTTTATTCTCCATCTAAACTAAAATTTTTAGTATATATGTATATGCAGTGCCAATCCA
>JARVZY010005641.1:0-29099 GCA_030686995.1 Artemisia argyi | reverse complement strand
TGCTTGATACAAGCTTGACTTTGTTGCAGCCCTATTTCAAGGTATGTTACATTATAAATAGCGTATCAATAAACATAATACCTTATCATTGTCTAACATGGTATCGGAGCAAATATAATCCTCAAACCGAGGTGGTTATGTTGAGCCGCCTCCTTTAGGCCACCCCGTCAAATGTATCCCCATCTTCATCTTAAAAAAAAAAAAAAAAAAAAAAAAAAAAAAAAAAAAAAAAAAAGTACCGTCGTGTTATCCAAGTGCTAAAAATAAAAGCTCTCTCTATCATCTAATCAAAAGGAAGAAAGAAGAAACAATCCCAGTCATGTCCATCTGATGACCGACTTAATTTGCGATCAGGCGTGGATGAAAATAATGCTAATCTTTCTCCTGTTAGGTTTGGTTTTTTTTTTTTTTGACAATTTTAAGGACGAACGGTGTATTTTACTCTATAATTTGGTATATAAGCTAGGAACCCTTTTATAATTTGGTGTATTTTATATGGGACGTGTGGTTTATTATAGAAAAGAAAAAGAAATGTTGAAATATGTGTTTATTATACGTCGTTTTATTTCCATAGTGTATATCCTTCTTGTATGGAGTACAATTGTATTTCATATCATTGATTTCATGTGGGTTCACTCTAAACTTTTCGTTCTTCTATGTATGTTTGGTTGTGGTCGTGGGGAAAACCAACGCATAGATAGGTCATACGACAAGTCTTTTGTTTATTGAATTACATGCCGAGAAGTTTAGTTTGGTTTGTACGGTAAAGTAGTTTTCGTCTAAACTTGATTGGGGTTGTTGTTTTTGGAGGATTTGTTTACAAAAATCGTTTGTTTGTCCGTGTGTATCGTGAGTTAAGAACTGGAATTATTTTATTTTTGATTTTTTTTGGTTTATGGTTTCGTTATGTCAAGACAAAATCCATAGTTACGAGTATTATTTCCGGTATCATCCAAGCTTTCATTATGTACATAGTTTTTAGTAATTACACCTAAAAACTAAGAAATGCTTATCTATACTAGATAAAAAAGTATTTGTGCTATGTTTGCTTTTTGAACGGCATAATAAAGCAAAATTTTTATTTTTACGTCAAAACCGTTGTTAAATTAACAAGATCAACCATATGGGAAGATGAAGCATATTTTATTATTATATGCATAGGGAAGATGATAGAAAAATTGAAAAGTATGTATTTGGGAAGATGTATAATAACAAGTAGAAGGTACCCGCCACGTTGCGGCGGGGTTTTGCACCAAATTCACAAACTTATTTAAGTACTAATTATCTACCACATAAAATCAAAACACATTAATGTATATATTTATATAGAATAGCAATAATCAATATTTATATAACAATTTTTTTTTTGGTCATAATCCCGTGCGTGCACGAGTATTATAACTAGTATATAAAAAAATAAACAGGTAAATTTAAACATCCTAACTGCTGAAATAATTTAAACATTAAAGTTGAATCATAGAAAAATAAACTGATCAGCATGTTAACATGTCTCGACTATGTAACTGGTAAGAATCGATGCAACATGTTTAATGTGTCCTATTATGTAATAAAAACATAAGAATAATGAAATCACCTATAACCAACTTGGTTCAATCCACGCATGACTTGACAAATAAGATGCAGTTCCACAGAGATCAGGTTGTTGAATGTTTTCGCCATCAAATGTGTGATACATGCATGTGTCAAGTGAATAAAACACTATCTTTCTGTTCTTGGAAGACACTCGTGGAAAGAAGATCTTGTTCTCCATTTGTGGTGTTTTGGCTTCAAGGCAAAGACATGTTGTACGACAAATATAAATCATATGCTTTCCAACACCAGTTATTTTCTCCCATTCTTGTTTAACTTCATTCAACTTAAACACCTCAACATGTTCTCCATACTCGCTCACATAAACCAGTAAAAGATGTTGATCACATTTCGTTAAGAATTTGTGTGTCCAAGATCCGCAAACACTTTCAGGGGCTTCGGCTTCAACAATCTTCCAAGAGTAACCTCGTTTGCCCAGATTATTGAAAACAATAACTTCTCCCTCTCCACACAATGCATACAGATTTCGACCATAAAAACTTGAAAAACAGATAGTATGTGGATCTGGACCCAAACGAAATATACGCCATGTTGGTTTCCGATTTACAAAGTGGATGTGAACATCCCAAACCTCCCGTGTTGTAAATCCAACCACAATACAATCAGCGGAAGTAGGTGGTGCTGAAAAATTTAAGCTTTCCATATCATATATATATTCCGATTGTGGAAGCTTTCGAAGATCATTTGTGAAAGGGTTATATAATGCTAAGCACATCAAGTCATTGCTTCTAAACAACAACCAACCAAACCTTGAAGAAAATATTTTGTCACAAGCAATTGATATCGGGAAGTTTTTCATCAAGTAGTTGTCACCAAACATAGGATCGTTAAATGTGATAACGTCTCGATTTTTGTTCACCACCATTAGCCAAGGTGAAGCAACTGAATAATTCGATCTAAATAATATCTCACTGTTGTTTTCCGTCTCTACTTTAGAATTAACTATGCATTTAGCTTTTTCATGGTCATCTGCTAACCTACATATTAAGAAACAATTTTCCAATAAAAAAAGGGTTTTTCTAATCATTGTAGTTTTCTTTAAAACTACATGTCATTCAAAGATGCATGCAACCCATACGTCTTTCAAAAGAAAGATAAACCTTTATACAAAATTATACTAGTATATAATAAGTGTTACATGCATATGTTATATTTATATTATGAAAATACTATAAGATACGGGTTTTATAAGTACTCATGTGGGACACAAAATCAACTTTCAGTGACCGAAATGTGACAGCTGAAAAGTGTGTTTTCGGGGGAAAAAAAAACTATTAAGTACCCATTATAAAACATATGATAAAAATTAAATGAACATGAATCAATTTATAGCAATACCTGCATTCCCAGATCGACACATGGCTTGTCGGCAGTATTGGAGGCCGTATAGGAAATTGGGAGATGGTCTTATCTTTCACATGGTACGAGTATATTGTTTTGCCCATTTTGCCACGAATGTGTACATAACCTCCTAACTCCGAACGGCTATAAGATACCGATTGATCACGAGAAAGATCCAAAAATAAATTAGCGTTTTTGAGGTCATCTATTTCTTCCCATATTTGATGACTCTTGTGTAAGAGTGTGTAATCATCGTATACCCAATCATCAAATCTGAGATCACTTATGTCCCAGTCTTTCAGGCCTTCTAATTCTTCCCACTTTATACTAGTCATGTCCAATTTAAACAGACACACATCAGCAGATGTTTTCAGTGATTTATTTTCATAATATATTATGTAGAATAATTCTGCACAAGACCCTTTCAAATAAAACTTTATGTCTCCACCGCTACAGCGACAGGAAGAATAGGAAGGAGGAGGGCATGCCCCAAACAACATTAGTGTTATCACAACTTCTTTCTCCCTAACCCTAATGTCAACTTGTATAACCAAATCAGTAAAAGAACCATCGGTACTTAATGCATATACCTTATCAGTGCAACAAGTTAGGTTATGTAGTAATTCACCATCAAAGCTTAACCTCTTGAGTTGTTTGGCATATGACATTTCAGTCCACCTAAACTTGTCTCTTTTACTACCTAGCTGACAAAATACAAAGGTAGGTTTATTCGTTCTTGCTAATAAAAGAACTGAACTCGGATCATTTGGAGGGGCTGACAAACAACAATGTCCGATAGATTCATAATTTCCGTCTTCTAAAATCAAGGTGGGGAGACTTATAATCTTAGAAGTCACTTGGTTCCAAAGAGACCATTCATTGTTTTGCGGATGGTTGGAGAGTACAATGCATCCATGAAAACAACCTTGGATAAGTTTCCCAAGCAACTCGGGGAGACATTGATAATGAGGTAACTCGTCATGTATGGTGTAGAAATACTGGTCTTGATTGTCGTCTTCTAGGTTTTGGGAAATCAAACATGGATATCTTGCTTTTAAGGGAGGGAACCGATCACATACCGGACCACACGAAATCTGCTCCATCTAAACACGTTCATAGTAATTTTTTATGGTTAATACACACAACAGTAAACAAAGGATGTAATTTTTAAAGGTTAATCAAAAAGGAAAATACACTAAAAGACAAAAAAGAAAAAAAAAGTACAAACAACAAAACAAAATAATGACCTTGTCAATGGAGGTAATTTTGTAAAGTATGAGTCCAATGGCTAAGTAATCCCTTAAAAACATGCTAACAATTAAAACACTCAAAAAGCTCAAAGAAGAAAACACTCAAAAAACCTCTTTTTTTATGGTAGAACACATAGTGACAACCGTCTTATATTTCTTTTCAGTATTTTAACTTACAAGTTTATTAAAGAATAAAACTATCAATATATATATTCAATAAACACACACTTTGTTATTGTTATTCAAGTGTCGTTGATGTAATGGAAATAATATATCTCTTTCTTCTTTTAACAGCACAAAGCAATCAAAGAGTAGCTACTAAGTCCATGGCAACCCACATTTTTCTTTCTTTTTGAATAATGATATAAGTCTCGACATGTAATAGTATGCTAGCGATAGTTGTTATCATTATCATTATCATTATCTTTTCATTATTATTATTGTTGTTATTATTATTATTATTATTATTATTATGTTACAAGGTTATGACCAAAAGTTGAACACGATATGCAAAAAAAGTGTTTGTAGCATGAATAAGATAGCAAATCAAAAAAATTATCCAAACACTCTCAGACACCTTAATGCTCACTAAAAACTGCTTAATCTAACCTTATAATTCTAATAAGCTAATAGGCAATCGAATTATCCAAACACAAGAAAAACCTACAGCATGAAAACGTGTGTCTTTAGAAACAGAAACACTCAAAAAGTTTATTGCTTTAATATATATATATATATATATATATATATATATATATATATATATATATATATATAAAAAAAAAAAAAAAAAAAAAAAAAAAAAAAAAAAACGATTATTTAGAATAACTATATTTTTGTTTCAAATTATTTTGTTTAACATATTTGCCGTTATTCATTATTTATTTTATGTAGAAAAATTTCGTCAAACAATTTTATGAAGCGAACATATACATATATAACCTTATATAAACGCTTAAAAAGCTTCAAGATATATATGCAATCTCAAGTACCAGATATATATAACTCAACATCATGGTACTAATGATAACTTTAGCCAAAGCAAACATATGTAACTTATGATCGAACAATAATAACAAAACAATGGTAAAAAAATCAAGTTTAAAGATATAATTCATACCTCAAACTTCATCCAGAATTTGTAACACCGATCGATGGATTTCTTTTATTATTTGTATAAGGGTTCTGAAGGATAATAATAAATCGTCTCTATTATTAATCAGAATCGGTATATATATACTAATATAGAGTATTTTAGAATTCGGGCCTTAGCCCGTACAAATACACATGGGCTTATGGTAAAACATACGACTAAGAGGTTTATATATTACTAAATGAAGAATGGAGTAATAATTTATTTATAGACCATAATTATTTGAGCAGAAAAGTTACACTCTAAGATGAAGACGTATCCCACACACGTGTGGTTAGTTTGACTCTTACAACATCGAGTGAGTATATCAGTGATCGCGTTACATGTCCCGGCGCCACTCCCGACAACAAGGGTGGACCCAAGTGTTGAGTTTGGGGGGCAGTGCCCTCCACGATTCCCTGAAAAATAATTAGTATAAAAAAAAATTGGACCTTTTTATTAAAGTGCACCCTCAAAAAAATCAAATTGCCCACCACCTTGAAGCCAAAAATGTAAAAACCTTACTTTTTAGTATTAAATAAAATAAAATAAATCAAAAAAAAAAATAATTTTGCCCCCCGCCTTCTAAAATCCTAGGTCCGCCACTGCCCACCAAACAAGTTGTAGCACTATTCTCGGACGGAAAGTAACGGTAAAAAAAGTCAAAAAAGCTAGCGTATTTTTGGAAATATAATCTTTTTTATCAACTTTTTAACATTTTAAAATTTTTATCAATACCCAATAATCACCGATTTTTAACACTCACTTCCACCTCTACACTACCTTTCTTTATTTTACTTCCAACTCAGAAAAATGAATAATCAAGAATCTTTTTTTTTTCAACTTTTTAACATTTTAAATTTTTTAAAAATACCAATAATCACCGATTTTTAACACTCACTTCCACCTCTACACTACCTCTCTTTATTTTACTTCCAAATCGCAAAAATGAATAACCAAGAATGGATCATTCAAATGCTCAACAATTTGTAAAATCAAATACTCAATTCTTCATTTTCGTCTAATCCAAACACACTATCATCCGCAAATTCCATTTCCTCAAATCATAACTAACTTCCTCCATTTGGTATGTCATACCAAATCCCAAACCAATTTACCAATTTTTCGCCTGAGCAATTCGAACTTTCCACCCAATTTCAACTTCAACAACAATAAGGGGTGTGCAGAAAACAAAAAAATGGGACCAAAACCGAAAAAAAACCAAAAAACTGCAACCAAAAAATCGAAACCGATGGTTTGGTTTTTGTAATTTATAAAAATCCAAGTTTGTGGTTCAGTTTGGTTTTAGCAAAAACACTGTAACGAAAAAACTAAACCGATAAAACACATGTAATCTTAAAAACTCATGTCTTGATTTCTTATTTAATGTGTCATTTATAACAAATAAAAAGTTATCATCGAGAATTTATGTCGTCGTTACTTTTTTATTGTCAATATTGTGTCACTTTACGACGCATAAACAATTCTCTTATATAATTTTTTATGATCAATAGTTTTTATTGGTGAACTTGTTCACTTGGATCTTTGGGGTCCTTATAGAGTTAAAAGTAAAGAAGGTCACATACATTTTTTAACTGTCGTTGATGATTTCACCAAGACTGTTTGGGTTTATTTACTTAAGAGTAAGCATGAGCTGTTTGAATGTATTCAGATTTTTTTATAATCTCATTAAAACAAAGTTTGAAAAGTGTGTTAAGATTTTTAGAAGTGATAATGGAACTGAATTTGTTAATAATCAGTTTGATAAGTTTTGTAAAGAAAATGACATTATACACCAGACCTCTTGTGCTTACACTCCTCAACAAAATGGGGTTGTTGCAAGGAAACGTAGGCATCTTTTGAATGTTGCCTGATCCCTTATGTTTCAGGGTGGATTGCCTTTATACTTATGGTCTGAATGCATTCTAACAGCCACTTACCTGATTAACAAATTGTCGTCTTCAGTGTTGAGTGGAAATTCTCCTTAAAATCTTGTTTTTAATGAAAAACCTGTTTTGAGTCATTTAAGAACATTTGGATGTCTTTGTTTTGCTACTATACTTACAGCAATGATAAGTTTAGTAGTAAAGCAGAGAAGTGTGTTCTTGTTGGATATTCCAATTTTCAAAAAGGTTATAAACTGTATAGTCTTAAAAGGAAACAATTTATCTTTGATGTTAATTTTTTTGAAAATGTGTTTCCTTTTAAGGTTAAGAATTCTTCTGTTGTTCCTGACCCTCTCAGTCAGGGTTTGAATCATGCTAACTTCTTTGATGAAGTGACATGTGATAACCTTGACACACCCAATGATGTTAATACTCAAACTGGTACCCCTTTGGGTAATAACAATCAAAATGATCATCATGTGGGTTAGGGTAGCAACTCCCGGCATCTTGGCAGCCCAACAACATTGAAACATCCTCTATGCTTTATCTGTAACTTTAGTGAATAACAAACACATACTGTTAGGTCACCATTTTGTAAACACAAGTATAATAATAATAGAAATGAGATGAGAAAAGAGATTTGGGTGATTATATGAATAAGAGAAATATGAGTGCAAGAGTTTCCTTAAGAAATCAAATAACCAACCAAGTATTACATGAGACATAAGGCTTCTATTTATAGGGAAGGAGCTAGGGCAACACTCGCTCTCCTTCCACTAGCAATTCATGTGGGCTTCTAAGCCCATGGACCAAAATGCCTTAAGTCTAGTAAACATGTTACATAACATAAATGTAAGTAAATAGTAACTTAAGCAACCTATTATTACAAATGACCGAGACTTGACAAAATAGTAAAACTTTGATCCCAACAATCTCCCCCTAAGGGTCGGTCATCATGGTTGCTTGACGTCTTTGTCATTTCTTCATTTTGACTTTCATAGCTTTAGACGTCTTACAATAATCATGAGATAAATCTTTCATCGTTCTTTGTACTTTGTTCATTGTTGTTGTGATAGTGATCATGTTATGAAGTTGTCTGCCTTTCATCACTTCCGCGTCTGTGGTGGTAGTCCGCCATTCCAACATGCTCATACATCTTCGAATTCTGACATATATATGCACGTAGTCCCTTTCTTTCACTTAAGATCTTTAGTCTTTATACTTTGTAGATTCTTTTTATTTGGCGTAGAATCTTTCTTTGAACTTTGTGTTGCCTTGATCTTTGAGGGAGCTTTTGATGACTTCAAGATGCATGTATGAGCATGTGGAATCTGTCGCCATGGAGAAGATGTAACCCTGCATGTAAACAGTTAGCAATAAAACATCCGGTACTTACAGATAAGAATTAGAAATCATCAACAGCATATTGTGTATACTTTGGAAGCAAAAGTGAAGACTTTTGGTGTACAAAAGCATGGAGGTTCAAAGCAAGTTGGATACAAGCAACTTGGTCTCAAACAAGTTGGATTCAAGCAACTTGGTAATAAACAAGTTTGGTTCAAACAACTTGGTCATAAACAAGTTGAGTTCAAACAACTTGGTCCTGGTGTTAAAACAGGATTCCATGGAGTACAGGTTGATGGACGTGTTTGGTTTGAGGTGGAACTGCAGGGAGCTTAGGAAAATCGTGAAGCTAAGGTTGTTCAGGATAGTAACGATGATGCTGCAGTGACTCAAAGAAAGTTAGAGGACAAGCAACTTGAAGAAAATACAAACACGAGCTGCTTGGTAAAGGAGCAGGAAAAGGTACACCTTGGTATAAAGGTGGGGGCGGACATTACGGTAACCGGAGTACCTGGTCAAGAGGGTGCAGAGGGTAATGTTGCTGAAAAGAAGAAAGTAAAGGAGTCTACGGAAGCTAATCTTGGAAAATTACTGAAGAATAATGCCTGGTCGACAAGGTGGTCCCCGGTTCGAGGTTCCAACATGAGGAAAAGATGTTGAGTATCGGTTATGTTTAAGTGTTACTCTTAAGGTGGAAATTGTTGAATATTAGGAGTACACTTAACATATATTAGGGGTTTAAATGTACAATGTAATTAAGATTAGGACTAGACTATAACTAGGATTGGTTAAGGTTGCCTTGCAAGGCAAGGAAGGCCCATGTGGTCGGTTTCATAAAGGAGTCGGTTGGGTATTCCTTTGCCGACTCTAACCATGGTTTCTTTATCCCCTCATCTCTATAAATAGAGATGAGGGGGATGCTAGTTTAACATTCTTCTTCCTCAATTGTAAAAGCTTTATTAGGTTTTTAATAAAGGGTTTGTTGAGAGTATATCGTGTGCATATTCTTGTCGTTCTTTTGTAGTCTACGTGTTTTTTACTTGCTCGATACAACTCGCGATCTAGTTTTCCACGATCGAATTTCGGGTTTGTTGTTGAGGTATTGTCCAACATGATCAAACCACAACACGATTGTTTATTGTGGTTCTGCTACAAGGACTCTTTTTCCTTGCCCTACTCCACGCCTCGAGTTTCCAACTCGAGAGTTTCAAGCACTAGTCAACAAGCTCCTTTCACGGGTGGAGAAACCTCTACAATCGTCGCTTACACGAGTAGGATGAAAAGCAATTGCAGAAACACCAGCATCACTGTAGAAAATCATAAGATTTGAGTTACATCTGCGTCGGGCACAAGTTTTTGATCATAGATTAGCAGCTAAAAGATTTTAAGCAGGAAAAAAAGGAACTACCTGTGCAGCTCATATATAACAGTTGACAAGCTAAAATCATTGTTTTGTGACCCACGTTCCCAAAACAAGAGTGTTACAAAGCCCCCTATTCCTTCTTCAGCCGGTCTGGTTTCAGTAGTACACATCACAGAGCCCTCCAATGAAAGTGCAACTAAATTTAAAATCATCTACAATCATGAAGATCATGAGTTGTATAATACAAACTACATGCGCAGAAATGGTATTTTAGTGGAACACTCAAAGATACAAGAACCAAATAAAAAGAAATACTGATTAATGAAGTAAACACTGAAGCTATATGTGTAATGTGTGACTAGAATATAGTGAGTTTTAGGTTTATCTGGATAAACCCTATCAGTAACATAGATACTAGTTGACAATGCTTGATCAACAGGCCTTACTACTTAAATACACTTCATTGAGTAACACTTGCCATACCAGCACTATTCATTGAGTCGCTTCAGTGACAAAGACTAGAAAAAAATTGAACCAAACAAAATGCTGAAATAGACCCTCATCATCGTTATGCATAGCTACACATTTGAGTAACCTCCTAACAATGTAATCACCTAAGCGGTGATATTAAGTAGGCGTTTCAGCATAAGTATAAGTGGTTCATTTTGAGTACAGAATAATTGTCTTTAGATTATGTAGACATATGAGGACTAGAGTTTATACAATTACTTCTCTAATCAAAGCAGGAACTGAGTTCAGGAACATACGTTTAGAAAAACTTGTTGGTTGCTAATCTAAAAGGCAGAGGATCCTTAACGCCTAGGTAGCCTAGGCGATTGATGTCCAGGCGGCCACTTAAGCCGTCCAAAGTGGAGATTTATGAAACAATAAAAAATCAGAAAGTATAATTTCGCTAGTAAATGCCAGTAATATTTGTTTCACAGCCAAACTAAATACGAACAAAGAGAATATTGAGCTTCCATGTCAAATTTCAATCTGCTGTCAAAAAATATAAAACAGATAACTTATTATAAAAAAAAAAGATGGTATACCGTGACATCGTCGGTTGGTTGATGATTTCTTTTACAGACCTGAACCTGCAATCAGAAAACGATTTTTGTTTCAGCTACTATGAATAATTTGTGGCAATAAAACATTGTTTTCTTTCACAGACCTTTAATGGATACTTTCAAGACTATGATTACAATAAAACATTGTTTTCGAAACACTGTAGTATTGTTTACTTTACAGCGATATCTCTAATCGATCACCCACTTGCTCTTAGTTATGAAACAAGTCGAGTTATGATGTGTAACGATATTTAGCATTAACAAGTGTTTATGGATTTGTCACACTTAAGTTAGAAAATTAACAAGAATTTTGTGTTAAATGCTACTTAGTAGATATTTAGCATTAACTTTGTTTAAATTGTTCATCAAGCTCACAAATAAAAGTTTAGAAGTTCATTCTCGTCGTATTTTTGTACGCTCTTATAGTTGTTAACAAACTTGGTAGAACATATTTGCTGACACAAGTTATATACATTAAAGTATTAAACACAAGCATGCGTTTCGGTGACTCGCTCTAGAACAATGTTATACACAATTGTAAACAGATTTTTATTGTGGTATAGGGAATTCTCATTACTATGTGTATACCCGATTGATAAATATGAACTTGTTAGTTTAAGACTTGTGAGTTTATAAGCTTAAGTTTATAGCTTATTTGAGTTTATAAGCTATATAAATAATGAATCGGTAAGCCTACAAAATCGAGGTTATTAGCAAGATGTCACAAAAATATGATTTTAATTATTTAACAACGAAATGTTATCCAGATACTTTTGCCGTATATTCTTAGAAGAAAAAATTATCTTGGCGAGCCTAATCGTTGTCCTGCGGCCAGCGGGTACTTTTTTTTCTTCAACTCCTCTTTTTCATGTTTTAAACGTTCATAATTATTTTATGAAATATAGGCCGGGGTATGTTAAAAAGATTTATCGAGGTCTAATTTTATAAACTGAAGTTTATAGACATTTCTCAAAAGCCCATTAAATAACTAAAATTGAAAGAAATGAATTTTGTCTTTGTAGTTAGACTGGTAAGTATGATGTCTTCTAAGATGGAAGTACCAGGTTCAAGTACTTCAAACCGTCTTTCTTAGCGTGTTTGCATTCTTTTTTAATACTTGTAACTTTTATGATATGGCCCGACCAAGCAATCTAAACTAGGTCGACTTTGTAACTCGCCTATAAAAAGATTTTTGTTTGCTAGTAAAAAATGTTAAGAGAACACATTTATCATACAAACCTAAACTTACCACATCATTTGAAACCTTTCCTTGACATTAAACAATGTTAAAATGGAAGAACTTGACACATTAATATATATATATATATATATATATATATATATATATATATATATATATATATATATATATATATATATATATATATATATATATATATATATATATATATATATACACTAGACAAAGTAACCGACCAATTTCATAAATTGATGTAAAGTAAACAATACTATAAGGTTTCGACATAATTGGGTTTAATATATACAGGGATACGAAATTGGGTATACGTACACATAATAATATGAGTATCCACTATATATAACCCATATAGAAATCTTGATACAATTTTGAACCTATATATTACTGTTTGGATTAAGGCACAGTCTTGTTATACTATGAGGTGTGATTGTTACGATTATCTTTTAGCTAGCCATTCCAAAATTTCGAAAGACACAAAAGTGAAAACCAAATACGTATTACTCTTAGCATTTGTCTAGCACATCGTTTAACATAATTATAGCGCATATAGGTTACTCCCATAATTTGTCTTACTCTTAGCGCATATAGTTAAAAGTTTTTAATTAAAATCCGTAACATTTTGTGTTTTTTGGAAGCACATACCATAACTTGCTTAATTGCTTAAATGTTTCGAGCTAATTTTTGGGCTTGAGCTTGGGCTTGAGCTTGATAAAAGTTTGACTCGATCGAACCAAGCTCGAGCTCGAGTTGCTTGATAAAAGCTTGACTTTGTTGCAGCCCTATTTCAAGGTATGTTACATTATAAATAGCGTATCAATAAACATAATACCTACGGGGTTTTATCATTGTCTAACATGGTATCAGAGCGAATATAATCCTCAAACCTAGGTGGTTATGTTGAGCCGCCTCCTTTAGGCCACCCCGTCAAATGTATCTCCATCTTCATCCTTAAAAAAAAGGTACCGTCGTGTTATCCAAGTGCTAAAAAGAAAAGCTCGTTCTATCATCTAATCAAAAGGAAGAAAGAAGAAACAATCCCAGTCATGTCCATCTGATGACCGGCTTAATTTGCGATCAGGCGTGGATGAAAATAATGCTAATCTTTCTCTTGTTAGGAAAAAAAATTCTTCTCCGATTTAGAATTTTCAGAGGAGAGCGAAAACGAATGATTTTCAAGATTATTTCGGCTTCAAAGTAGTTGTTTAGATAGCAAACTGTATGTGAAAGATCACTTCATCGATAAACGCATGTACATTTTTTACTCGGTTTATAAATTTATGAAATGACCGCTATGCCCTCGTACTAAAAAATAAAAGCATAATGAAAATAACGGTGTGGACCGACGGATAACGAGTCAAAAGAGTCGGTTGATATTAAAAAAAAAAAAAAAAAAAAAAAAAAAAAAAAAAAAAAAGGAACTTGAAAAAGGGGACTAACGATGACAAAAATGCCAAGGTATGTCTCATGGTTTGGTTTGGTTTTTTCTTTTTTTTTTTTTTTTTTTTTGACAATTTTAGGGACGAACGGTGTATTTTAATCTATAATTTGGTATATAAGCTAGGAACCCTTTTATATGTTAACTTGTATATGGGACGTGTGGTTTATTATAGAAAAGAAAAAGAAATGTTGAAATATGTGTTTATTATAGGTCGTTTTATTTCCATATTGTTATATCCTTCTTGTATGGAGTACAATTGTATGTCATACCATTGATTGATTTTTTTTTAAACGATGGATTAGTTGTTAGTTGTTGGCTCGAGTTAGTGTCGCATTCTCGGGCAGAGATACCAACCGCGAGACTATCCTTAGGGGATAACCCCACTCCTATTCTCGATTCGCCTGATATCATTAGAGCTTGTGGTTCCCAAGTGAGGACTTCTCGGTCGGTCACCAAAACCGGTACTACTCTCACTTGGGCACGCTTAACTACTTGAGCGTTTACCACTAGACCACAAGCCCCATGATCATATCATTGATTGATTTTCATGTGGGTTCACTCTAAACTTTTTGTTCTTCTATGTAAGTTTGGTTGTGGTCGTGGGGAAACCCAACGCATACGACAAGTGTTTTGTTTATTGAATTACATGCCGAGAAGTTTAGTTTGGTTTGTACGGTAAAGTAGTTTTCGTCTAAACTGGATTGGGGTAAGACGTTATGTTGTTTTTGGAGGATTTGCTTAAAAAAATCGTTTGTTTGTCCGTGTGTATCGTGAGTTAAGAACTGGAATTATTTTATTTTTGATTTTTTTTTAGTTTATGGTTTCGTTATGTCAAGACAAAATGCATAGTTACGAGTATTATTTCCGGTATCATATCCAAGCTTAAGTTTTTAGTAAATACACCTAAAAGCTAAGAAATTCTTAAATATACTAGATAAAAAAAAGCATTTGTGCTATGTTTGCTTTTTGAACGAATAATAATTTTTACGTCAAAACCGTTGTTAATTTAACAAGACCGACCAACCAACCATATGGGAAGATGAAGCATATTTTATGGAGTATTATGAATAGGGAAGATGAAAGAAAAATTGAAAAGTATTAGGGAATTGATATGTACACATAGCACTTTTTATTCATACACATAAAATTATTGTCTATGGACTATTATACCCTTATGTAGTTTTAACTCCCTGTATTCTACCCTAATATGACTTTTTGTTTCTACCTTTTCCTCTTCACGCCGTTAATGATCAACACAACCGTCGTCCATGAATCCATCACAGGTATGTATTTGACTTGTTTATCTGTTTTACATATGAATTAATAATCATTTTTTCCACACCGTAATCAACTGGTTGGGATGCATTTAGCATTAAATGAGCTTTGTGTGATTTCCATGTGGTAACTACCTATTTGCTGTTAGACTATGATGTATTCATGTATAACAAGTTTGATCTTTGCCATGAAATTAATTATCATGCATAACAGTTTCTACATGCACCCTATTGAAGTAATGATGCATGAACTACATAGTATTATAAAACTAAAATACATATGACTATTGGCTTATTAGCAAACTCATGCAAAGCAACATTATGCCTCTCTAAATATCCAACATATATTCAGGAAACGAATGAACTCATGGACTCGTCAAGTTCGATAACTCAAAATGAAGAACTTTATCTTGGTACTTCAACATTCGAATCATGTGATGATTTACTAAAGAGCGTGCGTGCCTTTTATTACACTAAAGGTTATGGACTATCTATTCGTGATTCGAAAAGAGATGAGTATGTCGCTTTGCAATGTGACCGAAGTGGTGCCTATCGAGATGTACGCTCTATTGGAGAAAAACGAAAAAGAAGCCCAACATCTCGTTTGATCGAATGCTCCTTCCACATTGTAGGTAAAAGAGGAACTGATGGTACTTGGGCTTTTAAAATACACAACTTAGCACATAACCACGAGCCATCTACCGATATGTATGGGCATTCATCATTCCGTCGATTACCACAAGAGGATGTACAAACGGTTAAAAATATGACCCTTTCTGGAATACCTCCAAGATAAATTATTTCATCCTTACGTCAAAAAAACCCAAATCTTCCAGTAAACACTCGAACCATATACAACTTGAAGGCAAAACTTCGTAAGGATGATTTAGGCAATCAGTCACTAGTTTGTGCCTTATTAAAGGAACTTGAAAATGGTGGGTTTTCACATGATGTTGATCATGATTCAAAAGGACGTATAACACGTTTGTTCATTATACACCCATTATCACTTAAATTGTCAAGAATATTTAGTAATGTCTTCGTGATGGATTGCACATACAAAACCAATAAGTATAAGATGCCTCTTCTTGATATCATTGGGGTTTCATGCTTTAATACGTCATTTTACTCCGGGTTTGTTTTTTTGAAAAAAGAAGACGAAGACAATTATGTTTGGGCATTAACTGCGTTTAAGAAATTTCTTGGGGATGCTACTGAACCAGCTGTGATTATGTCTGATAGAGAATTGGCACTTATGAATAGCATAAATGATGTATTTCCATCCACAACAAGTCTTTTGTGTGTTTGGCATATTCAAAAAAACGTGTTTTCAAATTGCAAGAAAGATTTTGAAAACGCTGATGAGTTTAATACATTTATGTCAAAGTGGAATATAGTGGTATACTCAACAACAGAGTCACTCTTTGAAGAAAACTGGGGTGAATTTGAGTTGTGTTATAGAGATAAGAAACATTCAGTTGAGTACATAAAGACTAGTTGGTTGCCTTGGAAAAAAAAGTTTGTTAGTGCGTGGACCGAAAAGCACTTGCATTTTGGTAATTGTGCATCTTCTAGAGCTGAAGGCGCACATGCCAAACTCAAAAAATATTTGCAAGTTTCTACGGGTGATTTTCAAGAAGTGAAAAAAAAGCTTTCTCTTGCGGTTGAGCATGAATTCAACGAGATTAAAGTGAAACTCGCAAGTGAAAGAATTCAAATACCTCATGACTGCAATATGCCTTTATTTAAAGAGCTTTTGTCACATGTGTCTTTGTTTGCATTAAAGGAGATCTTCAAGCAGTATATCAAGAAAAAGGATGGTAATGTTTTCAAAGATCGTAGTTTTGCATAGTTATATTATTTTAAACTTCATTTTTGGATTTAATTTATTTCTTTTGCAGGTACAATAACAATGTGCACTGGTCATTTTATGGCAACTATGGGTCTTCCATGTGTTCATAAAATAAATTCTTTGCAAGGAATGGCACTTTCTTTGGACCTTGTTCATCCACATTGGAGAATTGATACATTATCTCTTAATCCGGGAGATGATTCACACAACGACATTGACGACCAATTTGCTAAGTTGCTTAGTGAGTTGCAATCCAAGTATCAAGTGTGGCCTTTAAGCAAGAAAGAACTTTGTACTGCGATGATAACTAAATTTCTGAACCAATCGGATATTCTCTTTGAGCCGCTGATTCAACGACCAAGAGGAAGACCTCCCAAAGCAAAAAAGAAAAGAGGTGTAACCTCTACAACACGAGATCCTTCGAGATTTGAGTATGTTGAATCTTCACAAGCACATGATCCCTCAAGTTCATCTAATGGATTTCAAAAGACCAATGCAGTTGTGAGGGAGATCAATTACATTCATCAGGAAAACGGCGTAATTGATTTAAACGCATATCCAAATTTGTGAGTTATGTTGTTTCGTTTAAGAAGTATAAATATCTATCTTATGTTTCAATTATACTTTGTTGGAGGATTTTATTTATTTATTTATTTATTTTTTTGCACTGGGATTCATATCAGTTATGTACACATACATAACTGGGTTTTTAAGCAAGACTTATTTTGTTTTTGTTTTTGTTTTATGAGTTATGTTGTTTCATATCAGTTTGTTTTTGATTTGTTTTGTTGCTTGACTAAGTTATCGAAAAGTAAGGTAAGTCAATTTACGAGTTCATCATCATAAATCATATAGACATGATAAAAAAATTGCGACCTACGTTGATCGGTTTTTATGCCACATATTCGAAAGTTTAAAACTTGTGACAAGATCAACACATTCGCACACACCATGATCGAGATGAAGCAAATCATGTGGTTGAACATAAACCCCAGTGGGCCGTGCAGAAAGAATGCCTAGTATTTTAATACGAGGTATCTCTACTTCTTATCAAACATATATAGCATGCAACTTGATTTGAATAAGTAAACAGCAGTTAAAATGAGTAATTTCGGCATAAGTATATTTTACCAAAAGCATATGCAAGATGTTCCAAATGAGAAGGCGATAAACTAGTCTAATAATAAAACACCAACACAGATCATCAATAAAATACTCGAATACCATATATTAACAAATCAAGAAACGAAACTTGAATCGACATAGCGCTAACAAAATAAAACTGGCTAAGTTATAATGTTATGTTCTTAACAAAATAAAACTGGTTTCCTAAAACATCTAGATATTAAATCAAGTTCTAGCCAAGTTTCCAGGATACAAAGAAACTGATGGAGAGACGGGAGGCAACCATAAAGAAGATAAATGGGTTAAATTATAATTCCCCATAAGTTATAGACAAAAAATAAGGGAAGGATAAGAGTCAATTTAAAAAAAGTATTGATTGAATGTACTTTTAGTTTTTGTCCCACATCTATTGTCATGAGAAACACAAAACACACCCGCCGCAACGCGCGGGGGCTACCCAGCTAGTTATTATTATACATATATACATTTGTTGGGAGCCTTTATGGCAACCCCACCCATAAAAAACACTGTAGAAACCATTTAGCCCGGGTCGGGACTAACGGTCGTTAGATATTTAGCGGCTGTTAGCTAACGGCCGTTATCTTTAAGATTTTCATTAAAAATCCATACCAAATTGGTCCTTCATCTCAAAAGTTCGTTGCATATTTAGTCCTCGCATAGTTTACATGGTTGGTCCTTCATGTTATATGTCCATTGCAAAGTTAGTCATTAGTCACTAAATTGACGTTAAGTAGCTACCGGCCGTTATTACACGAAAAATACCCCGCCGCAACGCACGGTTTTCCAACTAGTTATATACATGCATAGGGAAGATGAAAGAAAAATTGAAAAGTATGTATGTATTGGGAAGATGTAGTACTTAAAAAAAAAAAGTATTGATTGAATGTACTTTTAGTTTTTGTCCCACATCTATTGTGATGAGAAAGTCAAAGGTGTATATATCATCTCCCCCACCCACACAAACAACAACAACCAGATCTTGTTCTTCACCCTCAAAAGCAAAAGCAAAAGCAAGCATATCTTAAATTAAACTCACGATGTCACCAAACCTCTTTAGCCAGTCCACTACCATGTCATGTGTACCACAAGTCACTTGTATCCTCCTCCTCCTCAGATCTGTAAAAAAAAAAAAAAAAAAAAAAAATTCTTTGATTTTCTATGAAAATATGATTTGGTTTACCTTTGAAAATCAATTATTATTTTCATAGAAAAGTAAAAGTTGTATGAAAAGAAATAACCCGGTCCGCCAACTGGTTCGGGCTGAACCGTACTTGAATGATCGAATGGGGTAAGTCTTATGATGTTAAAAAAAAAAAAAAAGTGTATTTGTTAACTTGATGAAACTTTTAGGGGGTTTAAAGGATTTTGTAAAATTGGAGGGTCTAATTTTTTGTTGTTACATTTTCTCTATAAAAAAAACCCTCCATCAAATTTCATTTGCAAAAAGTTTTAAAATACTAGTGTATTTACAATGAGTTCCGTCGGTCCCGCTCCTGATGCGGTTAGATGTCCACTCGACTTGGATCCGAAACAACTACTTGATCACATTCGGGAACACGAGGAGGAGGTTTGTTACTTTTTATCAACCATTTCTTCTTTATTTATTTATTTATTTTAAGTATAATATGATTGAAGAATACAGATTAGAGGCATATAGTTTATGATTGAAGCATGCATAAAAAATAAATAGCATCTGTTGTTGTTGTTGTAAGTTGAAGCTTATTTTACCGGATTATATTTATTTAGGGCATGTTTAGCGGTTGCCTTTTAGCATTTCTCAAACTAGTTTTAGCTATCTAGATTTTAAACATAAACCAAAAATGCTACATGCTAAGTACCAAACAAGCTCTATACTTCAAAACAATGTAAACGCCAAACGTCATCTGAATCAAATATATATATGTTATTAGTCATCTGCTTTTTGTTGGTTTAAACAATTCACTTTCAAAACGAAAGCTGTTTTCTGCTTTTCTACCTAGTTATTATTTTTTCTTCTTATAATGCTATCTTATTTTCCTTACCGACAGCTCAAGTTTACAGCTGAGGAGGAGCTTCGTAAGAGTAACATGTCTCTCATTACTCATGCTGATCACACCGGTACGCAAACAGCCTTTTTACTGCATTAAACTTCTCTAGTCTCTTCATTCATCATGTTATTAGGCGTAGGCAATTGTACGTACGTTTAGGATGTGCTGTCTTATATGTTTGTGGTGGTGTATATATATAGTATCAGATGATTTTTTGGTATCTAGTGTTGATTGGTATTGACATAAAACATGCCTACTCATTTCGTGTGTCATAGTAAACTTAATTTGGTTTTCTTGTGAAAAAGGAGAACGCCAGTTATTATATTTTGACTTGTTGATGTGCCATATGGAGCTTTTTGTCTGTACTATATATATGTATGTGATGTTGTAATTTGGTCTTGTTAAGATTCGATACTATAGTCTTCTATGAAGAACAAGTATTTAAGTTTATGTTTCTTTTTATCCACTGCTTTATTTTTTTGAGCTGTTTACTCATACATATCTACTGGTTATCCCTAATCTCAAACATTGTGCTCTTTCTTATTACAATATACAACAACCATTATCCTTTTCATTATCTAAATCGTTGTGATTGATTTTTTTGGGACACATCAACAACATTGCCTGCTGTTTTTTTGTCCATAGTTTATTACTTACGTGTACATCACCATTATGTTTTATCTATTTCAGTTTCGCCGGCTGTTCAAGACCAGTATCTCTTCCACACCATACACTACGGCTTACCACCTCATTTTTATCAACTTCGAATCCCTCAGTTGCTTGGGAAACTTATCCACGGTTGTTTTCATGGATGGGTGGTACTCTCCAACCATCCGCATAACAATAAATGGTCTCTTTGGAACCAAGTCACTTCTAAGATCATAACTCTCCCCACCTTGATTTTACAAGACGGAAATTATGAATCTATCAGACACTGCTGTTTGTCAGCCCCTCCAGATGACCCGACTTCACTTCTTTTATTAACAAGAAGTAATAAATCCACCTTTCTATTCTGTCATCTTGCTCCTAAAAGAAAGAAGTGGACTGAAATGTCCTATCCCATCAGCTAAAGAGATTGAGCTTCGACGAGAAATTACTGCACAACCTTACTTGTTGCAATGGTAAGGTTTATGCGTTAAGTACCGACGGTTCATTCACTGACTTGGTCATACAAGTTAGCATTATGGTTAGGCAGAAACAAGTTGTTGTGACACTCATTCTTTTTGGGGGATGCCCTTATCCTTCCATGACTCCCGATTGCTGTTGTGGTCAACATATTGATATTGTTTACTCTTTGAAAGGAGCGGCTGATGAGCTTTTCTACATACTACTATATTATGAATCGCAAGCCGACGGACCTGCTTGGGTGTATATGTGTAAGTTGGACATGGGTAGTATCAAGTGGGAAGGCCTGAAAGAATGGGACATCAGTGATCTCGGTGATTGGCAAATCAATGATCACCAAGACTTTATCAAAAGTTGTCATATCTGGGAAGAAATGGATGACCTCAATGACGCTCATTTATTTTTGGATTGTTGTCGTGATCAATCGGTTTCTTATAGCCGTGTAATTGATTCGGAGTTAGGTGGTTATCTACACATTCGTGGCAAAATGAACATGGCAATGTACTCCTACCTTGTGAAAGATGGGACCATCTGCCTATCTGGTATACCGTCTCCAATACTGCCGACAAGCCCTCTGTCGATTTTGGAATGCAGGTATTGCTATAACCTGATTCATGTTCATTTTTGATATCATATGTTTTACACGTGTTTAGATAAATTACTCGATTGGGACACTTTTAATGACACATAGTTATAAAGAAAGCTTAAAAATTGTTTCTTAAAATCCAAATTATGTATAGGTTAGAAGATGACCATGAAAAAGCTAAATGCATAGTTGATTATAAAGTAGAGACGGAAAACAACATGATGGGTGATTTAAGCAATTATTAGCTTAATGGGTTGAATTTGGAAGGAGAAAGTATGGCGATTGAATGGAAACTTTCAGGTTATATATGATTGTTGTAATTCAATATTTTGACACAGAACCCTCTAGAACCCATAATAATCCATTATATAAACCATCATCGTCCCATAATCACCCATTCATTCGCAATCCTACATTCCAATTCTAATTCTAATTCAATCTTGTTTGTTTACGATCAATTCAAGCACAATGGCGGATGTTGCGACGACGTATGTATTCCATGCGGAAATCAACCAGTTACTGAGTTTGATTATCGACACTTTCTACAATAACAAGGAGATTTTCCTTCGTGAGCTTATCAGTAACTCTTCCAATGTAAGTCCTTTTTTTGACTTTTTTCGATCTGATGTTTATATGACTCTTTATGAGGTTAAATTGACTGTTTTTTTAGCTTGGTTTATGGTGTTAAATTTTGATATGTTACTTATTCGTTAGCTTATCAGTAACTTTTCTGATTTATCTGTTTATATTTTTGTGTTAATGATTTATTGATTGTAAAGTGACACTGTTCTGTTTGCGCAAGATAATTGCAGTATTGCACTTTTTCAACTCTGATAACCTGTCATATAAGCAGTTTGTTCACGATGTTTACTAGATAATGTCACTAACATAATAATTTGTATACCCTTTTAGGCTCTGGACAAAATTCGCTTTGAGAGCTTGACTGACAAGAGTAAGCTCGATGGACAACCCGAGTTTTTCATCCACATTGTTCCCGACAAGACCAACAACACGTTGACCATCATCGATAGTGGAGTTGGAATGACCAAGGCTGGTGAGTAACAAATTCAATATTTTATTGCCCCCATACAGCTTTTCAATGATTCATTAGAAGACTTTATAAGGCTATATATGATTTGCAGATTTGTTGGAGAATTTGGGTACCATTGAAAGACAGGAAGCCGAAAAGTTCATGGAAGCTATACCTGCGGGTGATGATGTCAGCATGATTGGACAGTTTGGTGTCAGGTTCTACTTTGCTTATTTGGTTGCTGATAAAGTTGTGGTCACTACCAAGCACAATGATGACGAGCAGTACGTCTGGGAGTCACAAGGCGGGGGGTCGTTCACAGTCACTAGGGACACTTCTGGCGAGTCCCTTGGTAGAGGTACTAAGATGACTCTTTACCTAAAGGAGGACCAGCTTGAATACCTCAAGGAGCGAAGGCTAAAGGATTTGATAAAGAAGCACTCCAAATTCATCAGCTATCCAATCTCTTTATGGGTGGATAAAACTTCTGAGAAAGAAATTTGTGATGACGAAGACGACCAGGAAGTTGATGAGGAGAAGGAAAAGGAAGAGAAGAAAAAGAAGATCAAGACACGGTACATCATATATTGGACGTAGTGGTTTAGATTCACATCTGTTTTACTTTAGCTAAATGTTAATGGCTTAGTTGTCGCCAGAGTGAACTCGCTTTCGGCAAAGGGCACTTGACGTTTTTGAATTTTTTGGGTCTCTCATATATCATGGTTTGTTGAGCTATACATCTTTATGAAATTTCAGCTCTTTTGCTTATATATTGGTCATAATTTTAACTTGCACATTAGTATTGCAGCATTCTTTAGAAAAATAAAGTAAATTAGGAGATGTTATATAAGTGTGCTTTATGGCTATGGGTAGCCAACTGGAATGCAAACATGGTGTGGGAGCGTCTTATCCTATCAAGATGGGATCGATTATCGGATTATTGAATAGTTTAAAACGGCCTTATGATGATATCGACATGGTGTTTGATTTTTGACTTAGTTAAGCTTGCAGGGTCTAAATTTAACATCACATTACGTACTTTTCTTATCAAGGTAAGAAACCAATACACAGTATCCATGATAAGAGTTTGTTAAAAAAAGTTTTGCAAATAAAAATAAAAAGGGAAGTTGGGAAGCACAGGGTGACCTGAGGATCGAACCCGAGACCTCAACCATCCTCAACCTTTAACACACTAAACTCAACCATCCTGCCCTTGGGTCTTTTCTGTAAGAGCTTTCGCCATTAATTTAGTTAACCAACATTGTTTAGTTTAGCTTAGCTTGCATTGAACATAATGATAAACAATAGGCAACAACATGTAGTATATAATGATAAACAATAGACAACGTAACTCTTTTATATATATATATATATATATATATATATATATATATATATATATATATATATATATATATATATTTATGATCAATGTAATGTATACAGCTTGACGAAATAATATTGATTCATGTAAACATATGATGTGTTATTAAGTTGTAACTTGTAAGTTTTTATAGTGAACGTTCATGTCACGTACGCAACTAAAAAAAAAAAAAAGTGAGACGGGTTTGGCAGAGTATTATATTAATTTGAGTAAAATGCCAAATTAAATAAACATATAAAGTTACTTCTACTCGACTAATATACAGTGTTGGTATTCATCGAATAACGACCCTTGCTTTTTGTTTGAATGATAATTTATCTTTATTAAAAGAAAAAACTAGCAAAGTAGTAGCTCTAAAATCAAAACATACCAATTTTCAAGCTTCAAGTCTTTGTGGAGTTGGATTTCAAACATGGTGACTTTTATGGTGTCAACCAACAGAGATAGGGATGAGCACGGTACCGATCCCGTACTGATCCCGTACCGAATTAGTGGTACCGATTTTTTCCCGAGCATAAATAGTGGTACCGGTACCCTACCGAACGGGATTCGGATACCGGTACCGGTACCTGTTTCGGTACCGGTACCGGGAAATCGGGTTTTTCCCCTTTTTATTCGGGAATTTCCCGATTTGGTACCGGTCCCGTACCGAATTAGTGGTCCAGATTTTTTTTCACCTTATTTCGTAGTCCCGGTACCGTACCGTATATCGAGAACGGTACCATTTCGATACGATACCGGTACGGTTCCGGTTCGGTTCCGGGATTCGGGTCGAAATGCTCATCCCTAAACAGAGAAGTCTTCTGGTAGTTAACAATACCATAAAAGTCTCTTAGAGTACCCCACAAAATCCTAGTCATATTCCAATATTGCCGAACAACAATAGGACATTCAACAAAGAGGTGTTGGGAGGTTTCGATGGCTCCATCACATACGGAAATCTTATTGAATGAAGGTCCGCACCCCGTCTATCTAAACTGAACCGTACGATCAGCATGAAGGTCCACACCCATCTATATACGTAAGTAGTTTGAGTCGTTGTCCAATTATAAAGGTAGTGAAGGGTAAATAAATACACACACGTTGTTTGTTAGGATACTTTGAATGTATATATGAGATCCTACCTTTACAAAATTTTAAATAAAACTGAGTTTTATTAAATTTTGGAATGATTACAATACGTTTGAAAGGAAATGACAATATTTGAACGATAATTAATTTTTATTGAGAGAGAGAGAGAGAGAGAGAGAGAGAGAATAATAAAAAAAAAGTTTTGTTGGATCCAAAATTCAAACCTACCAATATTCAAGTTGCTTTGAGTCTTTGTTCTAATTAAGGGGTTATCCAAAAGTGAGATAGGACCTTGAATTGATTTCTTCGGCTAAGGTGTCTTTTTAAAAATTTTAAAAAATACTAAAACTAACAGAGGGAAAACTACTTTAATTAATAAGGAATGAAGGATAATAAAAATGATGGACCCAACTTATTTGGATAAACTAAGAAGAGTGATAAGCTAAAAGGAAAAAAAAATGATATTGAGAATAGGAAATGAATTACCACAAATAAAATACTAACATATAAGATTAGTCATACCTCTTAGTTATGAGAATTCATGGTCCAATAGGAACAATGAAACATGTGTTTAGCTTATGAGTTTAAACACCTTGTGTCTAACACATGACACAAACCCTTAATCACTTAACTTAGTTGAAACGGCACACCCTAACGCCGTCCAATTCACCTGTCACAATAACAAAACCCGCTAGTTCTCAACTGGTGTAGGCTTTTCTCCAACCCTCACCCCCACCTCCCTCCACATATAACGCCTCATCTTCTCCTTCCTTTAAAACTCTCCCTTTCCCATTAACACCCTCATCCCAACAACCCTTTCATCAATATAAGCATGTTTCTTAAAAACAACAGATGCTCTGTCACAATTTATTGGTCTCCAAATCCAACGTGTGGAGGCATTCACAACATTTCCCAAATTACCTTTAACAGCTTGCATTTGCCTAGCAGTACTAACTTTTGGCCTATACAACCCTTCAACTAAACAATTGTGGCATATGTGAGAGTTAGTTATAAAGTCGTGAAGAGGAATGTGACTAACGCCCTTGAAAAGTTTATATGAAGGAAAACCTAACCCAGCTGACTGGAGATCCCAAGATCTGGGTTCAATAGGACAACCTACTTGTATAAACTGAGGTCACTGTGGGGAGTAATAAACTCCACATTTATTTAAGGGAGTTGGTAAACTTCCTAGTCCATTCCTATAACAGTGACAATATGAGGTTAAGCATATGGCTTTTAATGATTAATCGAGAATCACCTATGTGAGAGAGAAGTGGCGTCGCTTCTAAGGGAATTGTGGGGGCGCAATTCTTAACAGCTCTCACAGAACCAGACTAATGTTCATGACCATAACGAACATAACTATGAGAACCAAAAAGTGTCAAGGAGACATTTGTGTGAATATATATTGCCGTCTCCACAAACAGCAGACAGTTCAAAGACATCAAGTTCTACTGGCTGCTAGGAGGCTAAGTATATTTCACGAGGGAAATTTCCAAGGCTAACACCTACCTATCATTTGCAAATATCAACTGCAAAACTCTATTACAACTTCGTGTCCTTGGAATTTGTTTCCCTTTATCAATTTCATTCATGTGGGGGATTGTTGGATAATTGGGTCAATTTAGGTTTGAATGACAATTGATGGTCATTAAAGATATTAATGGTCATTAAAGAAAATGTTAATGTTTGGTCAAATTAAACGGCCGAATTAACTTTGCAATCATGAGCCATTAGTAGGATTAAATAGGTTAATTAATTCGACCGTTATCCTTAATCTCCTTTCCTATATATAGTGAGTGTTATCCTCACATATCAAATACACCGAGAAATACAAAACTTATCACTCCTCTCCTTTTGTGTTACCATACATTATTCTTATGTATCCATTTTGTAATAGAGGGAAGGCACGATTTTGGTTCGCTTTGATAACCCGTTTGTGCTAACGGAGTTATCCGTTGTTGTTGTATCCTGGGAGACAGACGTTCACGATTCTCAAGCACCGTGGAGAGGACGAATCTGTCTTAAGGAAAGTGTAAACATCACACGCCTCAACATTTTCCTTGTTCGTGTTTTTGAGTCTCAACATTTAAACATAAGGTAAAGTTTTCTATACTTTATACTTATCATTTTATTACTCATTTGTCTCTAATAGCAATACACACCATATATACTACATACTGTGAGGTAAAAAACTCTCTTTATAACACTTACATCTGTATTACTGTATTTTCATACGCTAAGGATTCATGATTGTGTTTTTAGGGTGTTTATAATGGACATTATGGCACGGAGCTGAACCATGGTGTGGGAGCGTATTATCCTATCAAGATGGGATCGATTATTGGATTGTGAGAAACTCATGGGGTACCAGGTGGGGTGAACAAGGTTACTTCAGCGTGGGTTAAATGCTCCCGAGGGGTTGTGTGGGTTAGCTATGGATACGTCTTATCCTACTATCAAAAGACGAGCTCTAAAACAAGGAATAGTTTAAAACGGCCTTAAGATGATATCGACATGGTGTTTGATTTTTGACTTAGTTAAGCTTGCAGGGTCTAAATTTAACATCACATTACGTACTTTTCTTATCAAGGTAAGAAACCAATACAGTATCCATGATAAGAAGAGTTTGTTAAAAAAGTTTTGCAAATAAAAATAAAAAGGGAAGTTGGGAAGCCCAGGGTGACCTGAGGGTTGAACCCGAGACCTCAACCATCCTCAACCTTTATCACACCACACTCAACCATCCTGCCCTTGGGTCTTTTCTGTAAGAGCTTGCGCCATTAATTTAGTTAACCAACATTTTTTAGTTTAGCTTAGTTAATTTGCATTGAAGGAGGTAAATGATAGTAATATGTAAATAAACCAACATTGCAAGACTTCATTAAATGCATAATGAAATCCCTTCATTTATATTGTTTTAGTTCAACAATTATACATAGTAGTCGTTTTTCATGTTCAAAAACATGAGTAGTGGAAATATCCAAAAACAAGTCGCATAAATTATTTAGTTTGGTAATCTAACCAGCGATGTCTACTTTTAAGTATATCAATGACTCGCCTTCTCTAGTTATGTCTAAAAACCATAATAAAGTAAAATAAGTTAAAAACCTATAAGTATCTAACTTCAATTCCTGAGACAATAAAAATCTAGCTAATTGATTGATCGTCAACAATTTAAAATCTAAAAATCATCTAAAGTGTTAAAATCTCCTCTAAAGTGCATATAACCATCTAAAAGGAAACCAAAAAAAATGAAAAGATAACAATATCTTTAGCTTCCTTACCAAAAAAAAAATGCAATTATCGTCGTCGCAATCATATATATTTAAAGCGAAAATTAAACAGAAACAAACATGTTGACTTAGTGTGGATACTAAGTTGGGTTTCAAACATGGTGACTTTTAGAGAGTTGGGTTTCAAACATGATGACTTTTATGGTGTTAACAACACCATAGAAGTAGAAGTCTTATGGTGGTTAACAACTGCATAAAAGTCATCTTGTTTGAAACCGAACCGAGTATCTACTCTAAGGCGTCTCCCACATTGAATAGCGTAATTCTCTAGTTTGTTCACTATTTTTTTTCGCCCACAACAAAATTTTGTTTCACTATCAATATAATGCTCAAAAGCAATGATGATCGTTATCTACTTAATTTAGTGTATGTTATGTTGTAGCTTCTTTGACGTGACTTCTTAGTGAAGATGGTCACGATTTCACCTCTCTAACTTCATTTCCATCCATGATCGAGTTAGGTTTAGCTATTCTCTATCATTCAAAATTAATTTTCCCTTGAATGCATTAATAAGGATATGGTGACCGTGAGCTAACTAATGAATTTAGAGCCTAAAATGATTATGTAAATTTGATTCTTTACTCAAATTTAGTTTTCAAAGTGTTAACCTCTTGCAATTGGTTGTCGGTTTCCTTTCCGACATTGCTTTTCTAT
>JARVZY010005639.1:0-29110 GCA_030686995.1 Artemisia argyi | reverse complement strand
GCATTTTCTATTGATGTAGCTCATATGTGCGAATTGATTCAAGAAAATATGCACGAGAATGCATGTAAAACAACATTTAAATGGTTAAATGATACTTTTTAGCGTAATTGAAAAAATAAAAAAATGGTATTTGGCGGAACCATCTCAAGTCCGTGTACCTTTTTGGTACCGAGCCCCCCACCCAACAAGGAAGGCATATCCCGGTAAATTACCTAGGCAACACTGGCTGACCAAGTTGGAGTCCGGATTCGAACCCCAGCCTTTAAGCTTTGACTTGGTCAACTGCGCGCTTTTGCGGTAGTTGGTGGCCAACTGCCCTAAGGGTAGTTGCTTTCGAATGCTCTTTGAGAAATATTAGAATGAATTTATCGTGTGCAATTGAATTATTATTGAAAATAAGAAAGTCCGCGCATCGCAAAGTTTTTTCTTTTTATATATGTAGAATCATTAGTCAGAAACCAACATTTACGTCCATTAAATTAGTTTGCCATAATAGCAAAATACGACATATTAAAAATATCACATTGACTAATGAATAGAAAGAAAAAAATATATAATTTTGACTTAAAGCCGTTTGTAAATTATAATATCAAATAAAAAAAAGTTGAGTTTTAAAAATAAGCAAAAGTTCAAACTTTTATTTAAAAACAAAATCGGTGCATTTAATGTGAAGTATATACAACATCGAGATGGAAGTGCAAGGCTTGCCGGAATTGATTACATGATATTTAGTAATTAGTATAGAATTAAAAGTCGGTTATGGATTGAGATGAAGTTGAAAAGGTTGCAAGAATAATTGATGATTTAATCTAATGCAATATATATAGACATATGTATTATGTTAACGCATTTTTATATACAAGTGATTTATGTGTGTTTTCTATTGATTTAGCTCACATGTGCGAATTGATTCAAGAAAATGTGCACGAGCATGTATGTAAAGCAATATTTAAATGGTTAAATGATACTTTTTAGCGTGATTATTTATGTAAGCATGCAACTTGAATAATGAATATAAAAGAAAAAGTACACAATTTTTGCTCGAACCTATTTGTAAATTAAAAAATTAAGTTTAAGACATAATACTAGAGTCCAAACGTTTTAGGAATTATTAATAGTGTGTTAATTAATATTTATTTAGTTAGCTATTTAGAATTGAGTTTATTGATAAAATTTATTAATATTAGTTAAACTTCAATGTTAATTTTTAATGAAATTAGTTGTACAATAAAATGAGATGAAGCTATAAAGGTTTGTAACAGTTTTTATACAGTTTATGTGACATTATTCTATATACATTATTACACAAACTTTAACTTACAAACTTAATAAATAAAATATTTAGCGCACATTAAACTATGACCAATTAGATAGACCCCGTGTGCTCATATTACCATGCAAAAACCATCTAATGGACAAGTATTGTAGGGCTAAGTAATAGACCAAAAGAAACAAAGCCATTTTTATCATGCAAATAAGTAATAGGCTAAAAGAAACAAAACAATCACAACTTAATAACCAAAAACCCATTTATAAAATACAACACCACAAAAACAAAACAACATCACAAATTTTTAAATTTTTATACAAGAAAGTCAAAACGTTTCATACAACATACTAAACAATAATTAAGCATACACTCGCCAATACACAGAAAGAATACACGATTAACAATTAGATTCAAAGCCTGTGCGTAGCACGGATTCTGCATGCCTCGTTCTTATATAAGTTGATATAAAAAAATTTATTATAATTAACTTAATATAATGAATATTATGGGATGTCCTTAACTCTTCATACACACGTACATGAAGTGTACTGCATGTATAAATTAAATATGACTTGATAAATATTGATGTATGTTACTTGGTCATACTGTATCACTAAATTTATGGACTGTATTGAAGATATTTGTGGTTCATGAGATCATGGGAAAACTAACCAAATCATAGGTACAAACTAATTATAGTTTTATGCATAAATGGTTAGCCAAGTTTCATACTAATAATAACGCAACAAAAACCAATGCACTCTCAAATCTTTTTTATATAATAAAACAAAATCTCAAGTGGGGACTTTTCCATTTAACTAAACCATACCTTATTTAGTAATAATATTATTTAAAAAAAAAAGATTATTTTCTTATTAGGTAACATTTTATATTTATCCATAACACAAGTAAAAGATAAATACAAAAAATATAGATAAGATGTAATTAACAATAGGATTAAAATTTTTAAATAATTATCTTTAATAATAAAACACTATAATTAAACATTATAAATCAAACAAAACAAATATTAAATTTTTTTTTAATAAATAAAAATATATGATTAAAAAAAAAATTTTAAAAAACCGCGCGTGCACGGGCATTATAACTAGTCTCTCTATGATAATTTCTTTGGTGCATTCCATATTTCAACCCATTTATTTCTCTACAAACCAGCTGTGCATATCAGTTTATTGTTTTCGCTTACAATAGACAGTTATTTAAGCCGCATTATTGTTTTCGTAGAAACCTTTAAAGGACAGGGAAGTTCTTCCCGTGCAGGTTTCGTTTACTATTTTCGGGTGTTCATTTGCTGATGTTCGAGGCTATTTTGGGGCCCTGCTTCAGACATGTGATTATCCGGGTTGCTGCTCGTATAATTTCAACACTTACTGTCACAGGACTCTCGAGAATCCAGATTAAATTACAAAAGATCATCCTTCTCAGTCAACTCGTTACTTTTTTTTTGGAACAGCAATATTATTAAGCTCCAACTAGCAAGAGACTAGTGGGCAAAAGAAAGAATCAAGACAGTTACAACCGATTAGTACAAGCCACAATTGGGTCGGCAATCCAATCTAAACAAATAGGATTAATGTTCTTATTCCTATGTTTCATCCATGAATGAGAGTGGATCATAATGTCTTCTCCAAGGGTATCTTTACGCGGTGGTTTAGAATCAAAGCAAACACGGTTACGATATCGCCAAATGATCCAAATGGTTGTTTAGATCACAACATCGAGACCCTGTTTTGCCAAATTATGAATATCCACTGAATCACTCCATGACAACATGTTGTTGAGAACCTTTGGGTAGTCTCCTAACTTCCACCATTTTGAGATCATCTTCCATAAGCCGCGAGCAATAGTACAATCTACAAAGAGGTGTTGTGAGGTTTCAACGCAACCATCACAAACTGGACATCTAGTAAAATCGATGTCGATACCCCGGGCATCAAGATTGTAGCGGGTGGGAAGCCGATCCATAGTAGTTCGCCAAGTATGTATGTTCACTTTGATGGGAAGAGTAGCATTCCATCTGATGGTGTCGGCTTGGGATAACAAAGTGTTTCCTTCAATGTGTCTACGCATGGAGTGGACACTGAATATATTGGAGTAGTCAAGTGTGAATATCCAAGAGTCAGGCGCATCAGAAGGGATGAAGTTGTTAAGAAGGCCCACCAAGTCTATGAGTTGCTCCATTTCAATGCCATCTCTAATGGGCCGACGCCAACACCAATTATAATGGGTTGAGCCATTAACTAACCGACACCGATCTTTTATTGAGCATGTTTTGGAAGTCTCCAGCATGAACAACCTGTTAAAGATAGATTTGAGGGAGGAAGTACCAAGCCATGTATCATTCCAGAACTCAAAAGTGGAGCCATCACCAACTTTCCTTCTAAAAACATTCTCTAAGTTAATGTTGACAACAGACAATGATTTCTTGAGACCAATAATTATTGTCCAAGGGCTGCAAGAAAGGCAAGTGGTAGGTTGTGAAACAACCCATAACCCTCCTTGGTTCCCATAAATAGAGGTAATTATTTGTTTCCAAAGTGAGTTTGAATCTTTGTGGAAACGTCACCACCATTTCGTTAGCATGGCGAGGTTAGAGTCTTGAAGGGACCCAATGCCAAGACCCCCACATTTCCGAGGTGAACACACTTTTTTCCAAGCAACCCAAGACATTTTGTTGGTGTCAATCGAACCTCCCAAGAAAAAGTTGCGTCTAAGCTTTTCAAGGTAATTGATCACAAACATTGGGGCTTTGAAAAGAGAAAAGAAGTAAGTACCAAGGGCCCCTAGAACCGACTTTAGAAGTGTGAGTCTACCGCCGTAAGAGAGGGTCCTAGCCTTCCAAGAGGTTAGACGTTTGTGAAACTTCTCAATGATGGGCCTCCAATGATACCTCCTATTCATATTAGCACCAATTGGTAACCCTAGGTAGACACAAGGGAAGGAAAATGGCTGGCAACATAATATAGAAGCAAAGTGAAATTGGTTACCCCTACGCTAAAGAATTTACTCTTTGAAAAGTTAATTTTTAATCCAGAAGCCATGTGAAAGCATCTCAATATCCGGAAAAGGTTTTTAGCATTGTCAATGGACCACTTACCAAGGATACGCGCATCATCCGCGAATTGAAGGTGAGATATGTCAATGCTATTTCTACCAACTTTGATTCCTTCAAACCGACCTTTAGCTTTAGCTTTTTGGAGAGTCACATGAAGAGCTTCCATAGCAATGATGAAAAGAAAAGGGGAAAGTGGGTCACCTTGACGCAAACCTTTTTGGAAGCTAAACTCTTTAGAAGGCGAGCCATTGATGAGGACCGACCCAAATGCCGTATTCAGACACCCGCGAATCCACCCTCTCCATTTGGGACTAAAACCCATTTGTTCCATGGTGTGGTCTAGAAACTTCCAATTAAGAGAGTCAAAGGCCTTTTCAAAGTCCACTTTAAGCATAAAAAGGCGTTCTTTCTTCTTAGAAGCCCACGAAATAATTTCGTTGACCATGAGTGGACCATCAACAATTTGTCTACCTTTGATGTAGGCCGTTTGAACATCGCTAACTACCGAGTGTACCACTTTAAGAAGACGGTTTGCAAGGACTTTGGCGATGACCTTGTACTGACAACCACGGAGGCTAATGGGTCTGAAGTCATTTATATGAATGGGATCACACTTTTTAGGAACAAGGGCAATGAGAGAGGAGTTACAACCTCTAGGAATGAAAGCGTCAGTTTCAAACCTTTTAACCATGTCAATGAAGTCATTGCCAACAGTATCCCAAAAACGTTTAACGAAGTTGAAAGTGAAGCCATCGGGACCCGGAGCTTTACTACCACAACAATTCCAAGCCGCATCTTTTATTTTTGTGGAGGTGAAGGGAGCATCGAGACTAGACACCTCGGCATCTGATAGAGTTTTGAAAAGGTTTCTAGTGAAGCGAGGTCTAGTAGGTGAGTCATCCTCAAACTTGTGCTTATAAGAGTTAAAGATATGAGAAATTACTGAGGGGGGATCCGAAACCCAGGTGCCATTTATTTGAATCCCATTTATCCTAGACTTCGCAAGTTTACTATTAATCATACCCTGAAAAAACTTCGAGTTTTCATCACCTTCAATGGCCCATTTGATCTTCGCCTTTTGCATGAGGTCCATGTTATTGAGATGTTCCATATCTTCAATTTTCTTTAAGGCTGATAAGCGTTCAACAATATCCCTGCCATCAAGACCACTGTTCTCAGCTTTTATATCAAACGATTCAACTTTAGCTTTCAATTCCTGAATTGCTATTGTGTTCTTTAGGACCACACTATTACGCCATGCCTTTACATTATTTTTCAGCGTCTGGAGCTTTAATTTAAGCGTCACAGAAGGGTGAGGACTTCCCAATCTCATACGATGTCTCCCCAATGCTACAAGTTGAGCAAGGTTTTACTAATTAAGTTAAACTTAATTCACATCGTGGATAATCACTAATCTGTTACCCGTGCATATCAACTTTGAGAACTTAGATAAAAGGGCCATTGACTTACACTCGGTTAGTGTCCCGATTGTGACGAGGCATTAGAAATGGAAGATCACATTTTATTTATTGTATTGTTGCTAAAAGGGTTTGGAAGGATGTCATGAATTTGCGAAGCCTTACCAATTAAAACGTAACAGGCCTTGGTGATGGTCTAAACCTTGTGGATGAAGTGAAGGTAAAGACAGGTCATCACATCTTCTTTAATTTATGTGGTAGTTCAAATGTCCCTTTGGTTTCTTTGGCAACATAAACAATAATTCACTTTTGAAACGAAAAGGCCGAAGACTTCTTTCAAAGATATAAAGCTGTACTAGTTTATCTAATTTTTGATAGGCACAAGAAGCTTTTTCTTAATTTTCTGCCAATACAATGTTGTTGAGGGACAAAAGTCATAGAACTCTTTAGAAATACGATTTTTGGCGAAATTTCCTTCTAAAGATGTATCCTTAAAGTAGCATCGAGTTCTAAAATAAACATGACATACAAGAGGAAGGGTTAGATTTGGAATAGATAAAAAGAAGAAGGGCTAAACGTACTATAGACATTTAAACTTAAAACCTAATCTTACAACTATAAAATCCTTGCATTCTAGGTTGTCTTGTCAGACCTTTTTTGCCCAATAGGCGCCGCACAAATCATTGCAAACCCTAATGGAAACAGCTTCATTTTACTTGTTCGAAGAAACAAGGCCTCCTGAATCATATGTGAGTGTTTTCTTAATCCTCAGATTTTTAGTCTAGTCTTTTCATTTTTGTATCATGTTATGCTAACTTAGAATCTTTATCATCATGCAGGTGACTGAAAAAGGATGCATCATTGTTCATAGTATTTCGAATAATACAATCCTGACAAGGTAACTGTGATTCTTTTAAAATGACGACTGTTCATGGTATTTATTAACTTATTCTAGATCGCAGATCTGACACGGATTAACAACCTTTTTTATTTTGTAGATCTATATTAGGTGATTGGTGGGAGTGGAGGAATGGAAAGCAACCTTCCTATCAATTTGGAATAAGTTTCTAGAAGATCTCGTCATGATTTGACATTGGAAGGTCAGTAACGGTACAATTGTATGAGAGGAAGACAAGGACGAAGAAGAGGAGGTTGGGAGGCAGAATGCCTGGGCTTTTGGTTCAGATCCAAATTAACCTCCCAGAACTCCAACCTGGGAGACGAACATGAGCCACATCTACTTCAGATGATAAATTATCCCACGATTCCCCATGCTTTTGCATTACCCAAACTTCCTTGTTTGCTTCAGTGTAATGAATAAAACATAAACTTCCTTAGAAAATAATCTATTCTGTACGGTTTTGATAAATTGATATGTTTCTTAGAGCTAATCGAGCATCTTAGGAAAACGAAAATAATCTAGTCTGTACGGTTTTGTTAAATTTTACTTATTTTCCTATTGTTTGTGTAACAAAATTGCGTCTGTAAGGTTTGTTCATAGAATTTCAGGTCTTGAACCCAATATTAAATGTATGTATATCTATGTTATCGATCTTTTTGATATATTTATTGATATCCATGATCTTATCTTGAGACTATGATAACTAATTATTATGTATTCAGTAACTGTATTGTATATTTTTACGGCGGGTGGCAAAGGATGTTACTACATGTAAATCTTCTGCTTAAAAAAAGATATATAGATTTCGACAATTAAAAAGAGCCAACATAAATGTTAAGGAATTTAAGAGAATAATTTGGTTGTTAATTAGAATCTGTCGAGCCAACTGATTCTAGGTATCGATCAAGTAATTCATATCTCCAAATACATTTATTGACTATAGTGATGGTGAACGTGCAAGCTACCTATGGAAATGAAATAATAGTTAGTCATACAGACCAGGAAACATGTGAGCCGTATGTAATTAAGTTGTCTTACAATGTCATGTTTCCATGGTCGGATTGTGCACATGTTGAGGTCCGACACCCTCTCATTTTTGTTATGAGAAACACAACAGTAGTAATGTACTCGTTATGGAAGATGTGAAGCAACAATTTTTTGCTGCTACATCAGTTTATCACTTTTGTATGTGATAACTCTCTTTGTTTCATCACCAAGTACAATGATTTAAGGACTCATATAATCAAATCTGTTATATGAGGCAATTCTGTGGGACGAATTGATTAAACTACATTTCAACACGAAATAATTAGTATCCCACGGGTATATATTGGAGAAACCATGACAAACTCTAAAAGTTCTTAATGCTGTGATAACATAAGTGATGCTCTAAGAGTCATCATCCTGTCAATTTCTTTATCATCGCATTGTCATAATCTCATTAATTTGTTTGTGTTTACTGTGCTACTTCTTTTCTTTTTGGCCAAAAAGATATTGTATATAGATCATGAACGTACCTCTGTCGAAACTCAAAGCATAAGGAACAACAACCATATGTATAAATGTTTATTGAAGCTGGATTAAAACAATAATCCTAAATATAAATACAACAAATTACGTTGTTGCCACATAAGATACAGATGTGAAATGACTTCGTGTCAATATGCAAACCATGCTAACCGTATTTGTAACACAAAAGTAGCCCATACTATACTAATAATACAGCCCAGTAATTGAAAAGGCCCAATGAATAGAGCTCAATATTCAAAACAAGCTCTCACTCACTCTAATTAATACTGAATTTCGTGATGCTAAGTTGCTAACAAATTTTCTTTTATTTTTGTTCTCAAAAACAAATACTCGATCTTAGAATTTTTTACACTACAATATTAACTCGTAACCAAAACTTTTGGGTATGAGTTACTCACATATCATTAGGCTTGAATGATCCTTTGATGATCTGCTCTTGATCCAATGGGTGTTATTGAATTTGGTTTATACATTGTTGTTCATGCTTAAAGGATTCATGCTAAGTCTTTAATTGATGGTTTTTCGCTGCATGGATAATTTTTTTCTCAAATGGCAGTCTTTTGTTATGGGAAGTGATAATTTTTAGTCTCACATTTGTCTTTCGAATTTGAACATAAAAATAACTCTATCACTCTATGGGTATCATACTATCATGCATGTATAATAAACGGCAAAAAATGATATAAATATAATGAGTGGTTTAAAGTAAAATGTCAATAAAATTTGTATATTATTTCTAGCATTTTGTAAATTTGTCATGTCAATGATATATATAATTCATATAAAGACAATCGTATATTATCTTATTATTTATTGATCAATAAAAAACTCTTTATAGATATATCTTTAGGGAATGGATCTACTAAAAAAAGAAAATAAAATAGAAGAATGAGAAATGTTTGTAGCAACACAAAGCCGATTCATCACATATAAAATTTAGAAAAACGTGAGTTTTTGGGTCAGAAACGTTTCCTAGATAAGGATCGGCATACCCCAATGGAAGAAACGTTTCCACTTTCACCAGGGATGTTTCCCAGGCGTTTATCGGCGTTTCCCCGTGTTTCCTGTTTCCGGTACGTAATACGGCATCCCGGCGGCGTTTCCGTGTATCCTAATTATTAATTCTCTGAAATGAACATGACAATGAAGACTAGGGATTAGAACTGATAACATAAAATGAGAGAGGGGCTAAAACTAGGGACTTTTAAAACTTATGACCTAATCACACAATATAAAACCCTAGCACTATAGGTTCTATTGTCAGAGTGCTTTTTCCAATAGGCGCCGCACAAACCATAGCATCCCTGATGTCTACTGCTTCATTTTACTTGTTCGAAGAAAAAAGGCCTCCTGAATCAGTTGTGAGTATTTATATGATTCTAAGATTTAATTTGCAGTCTACTATTTTCATTATGATCATGTCATGCTAACTTAATTATTATCTTTATCATCATGCAGGTGACTAAATTTTGGTAGATCATTGTTCATTGTTTTTCGAAAAGTGTACAGGGGCAAAACCATTGTCATAACCTTCTGATTTTATGTAGATTCAAGAGGTGTCACTGGACGGATCTACAAACAATTTTGTCAGATCTGTAAAGAGGATCATGAATTATTTGACGTATCGATTCTTCTCTTTCTTCTTATAATGTCTCAGTCAATTAAATTGATTTCCAAAATTTTGCGAATTAAATGTTGCTGTGATTAAACATAAAGAAGTACAGAAATAAATAGAAGATCTGTTGAATGAAAACATAAATCATGATCCAACACCTGAATCTAAAATAGAAATTGGGAAGGGTAGTAATGGTATAATTGTTGCTGTGAAAAGCATTATGAAAGTGCATCATGATGTTGATTTGAAAGAGATTCAAAATTCTTATTCGTAAAACTTTCAACATCAGGAATGATTTCACTCCAGAGGAAGAAGAAGAGGAAGAAGCGGAGGTTAGGAGGGAGAATGCTTGGGCTTTTGGTTCAGATCCAATTTAACCTCCCAGAACTCCAACCTCTGAGACAACACGAGTGACATCTACTACAGATGATAAATTATCCCATGATTCCCCATGCTTTTGCATAACCCAAACATCATATATTGTTTGGTTCAGTGTAATGAATAAATTACTTCCTTCAAAAATAATCTATTCTGTATGGTTTTGTTAAATTGATATGTTTCCTGGAGCTAATCGAGCATCTTAGGAACACGAAATATAATCTATTCTGTACGGTTTTGATAAATTTTATTTATTTTCTCTTGTTTGTGTAACAAAATTAATTGCATTTTGTTCATAGAATTTCAGGTCTTGAACCCAATATTAAATGTATGTATATCTTTGTTATCGATCTTTTTGTTATTGATATCCATGATCTTATCTTGAGACCGTTATAACGAATTATTATGTATTCCGTAAATGTATTGTATATTATTACGGCGGGTTGCAAAGGATGGTACTACACGTAGATCTTCTGGTTAAAAAAAGATATAAAGATTTCAACAAATTAAGAGAGCCAAAATGAATGTTAAGGAAATTTAGAGAATAATTTGGTTCTGTCGAGCCAACTGATTATAGGTATCGATCAAGTAATATATATCTCCAAATACATTTAGTACTATAGTGACGGTAAACGTGCAAGTTACCTATGGAAATGAAATAATAGTTAGTCATACAGACCAGGAAACGTGTGAGCCGTATGTAAGTTGTCTTATAATGTCATGTTTTCATGGTCGGACGCTCATTTTTTATGAGAAACACAACAGTACTAAGATACTCGAGTTATGGAAGATGTGAAGCAGCAATTTTTTTCAGCTATATCATTTTATCAATTTCGCTGTTTCGCATGTGATAACCATACTTGTTTCATCACCAAGTACAATGATTTAAGGACTCATATGATCAAATATGTTATATGAGGCAATTTTGGGGGACGAATTGATCAAACTACATGTCAACACGAAATAATTAGTATCCTGCACGTATATATTGGAGAGAGCATGACAAACTCTAAAAGTTCTTAATGCCATGATAACATAAGTGATGCTCTAAGATTCATCATCTTGTCAATCTCTTCATCATCACATTCTCATAATCTCATTTGTTTTTGTATACTGGGTTACTTCTTTTCTTTTTGCCCAACAAGATATTGTAAATAGATCATGAACCACTGTCGAAACTCAAAGCACAAGGAACAACAACCATATGTATAAATGTTTAGTGAAGCTGGAGTAAAACAATAATACTAAATATATATACAACAAATTACATTGTTGCCATATATAAGATACATATGAATAGGGAGGGTTTACATGGTTTAAGGCTATGTTTGGCGCACGAGCTTATCAGAGCTTATCGTTACATGAACTTATTTTTTCAGAAACATAAGCTACCATTTAAAATTAGTCTCGTTTGGCTGACACGGCTTGAAGGAATTTGTTAAAAAAGTAAGCTACTAAATGAAATGCTAGTTGTACTAGCATGTAAAAAAAAACTCCAGCCACATGCTCTAGCAACCAGCTCCAGCTCCAACTTGTACCAAACATACCCTAAGTTTGTGTGGTGGTGGGTTCAAACCCAGTGGATTAGTCGGCCAAAAGGTCGGAAACCATGATAACCAAAAAAAAAAAATACAGATGTGAAAATCATTGACCATTTAAAATGCTATTGGTCAACCATATACTTCAAGTAAAACCATAGGTCATGTCATGTGTAACGCATAAGTAGCCCACTATACTAATATAACAGCCCATTAATTATAAGGCAAAATTGCATATATATCCCTTCCAAAGTGAATAATTGCATATATATCCTTTGTACAAGTTTTTTATGCAAATAATACAATGGTTTTTATGCATGCTTTGGATATATATGCAATTATGCATTTTCGGAAGGATATATATGCAAAAACCCCTAATTATAAAGGCCCAATGATATAAATCTTAATATTCAAAACAAGCTCGCACTCACTCAAGGCCCATTGTTTAACAAATTGAATTTCGTGATGCTAAGTCGCTAACAAATTGGAACTAAGATCATATGAAACCAAATGGATTTGTTTCAAAGTCAAAACATTCAAGGTCAATATTCTTGAGAGGTTCAATGTGGGGGATTCGGGCTTAGCTAGAACTCCAATGACCTCAATATAAATATTTTAATTTAGATGTAAAGGCAGGGACGAAGCTATTCGATGAAAGGGGGGGGGGGGGGGGCGATGCCCTCAACGAAACTCTTGTGAACACAAAAGTTAAGAAGAAAAAAAATCATAACAATAGAAAAAAGCTGAAGTGCCCTTGGTATAACAATAGAAATGCCCTCTACGCTTATTGATTAATCACGATCAGAGAGTCACGTTGGTGACTGAAAAAGGTTCTAGTTGGAAAAAATGGAGGAGTTGGAACTAGGAAGGTGGGGAAGTGGGATCGTGAAGAAGATGGGATAGGTTGGGTAGTGGGTAAAAGTAAGTCTGATGACGAAATGAGCAAGGAAGGTATAATTGATGAAAATGGAGGAATGCACAAATCTCCTAATGTGGAAGGAGAAAGTGATCTTGAAGAGGTTGCTGAAGCCATTTTTGAGAAAGAACAATCACCTACTAACATGAAGGCGGACTGTATTGGTGTCCAGAAGGATACTCGTTCTGAAGACCTGTTCAATATTTATGAGTTGCTTACCAAGAATAAAGATAACAACAATGGCGATCTAAATTCTAATGATAACTTAAAATATCCCTCCTGGATTTAGTACCGCAACTGATGAAGACGTTCAAAATAATCCTTTAAACGAGCTGGATGTTGAAGGTGATGACTATGTCCACAATGTTCAAGACAATAAAGTTGAATCTGCCGCGAAGAAGAACTCCCCTTTTAATAGCTCAAAGAAAGATACGGATAGATATGTCTGTTCAGGCCACTTTAAAAAATGTAAAATACCACGTTCTGGAGGTTCAATCTTACAGCTCATGGATGAATTAATTAAAGTGGGACAAATTATGGGTTACAATATGGAGGGATGCATGAAAAACATTGTCGACATCATTGATTCTCAAGGAGTGAATGATGGTAATCGATGAATTATATGTCATTGAACATACAATGCATTGCCCAGAAGGCTAAAAAAGACTAGGTTCGGGAGTTATGTGGTAAAAACAAGGAGAACTTTTTGTCGTTACAAGAAACTAAAATTGAGGATATCGAGTTTTTTTAATATCAATTTGTTTTGGGGTAACTTTGGAATTGAATATGAGTATAGTCCCCTCTGTTTTGGAAATTTAAGAGGTATTCTTTGTATTTGGGATCCAAGAATGTTTCACAAAATCAATTCCATGATTTTAGATTACTTTGTTATGATTCAAGGTGAATGGGTGCCTAATGGTAAGAAGATTATTATTATTTCAGTATATGCTCCCGAAGAGTACGTTATGTGAAAAGAAGATATTCTGGGACTACCTGATTCTAGTGCTTAATAACTGGAATGGTGAAGTAGTCATAATGGGTGATTTTAATGAAGTCCCTACGCAAGAAGAGAGACACGGATCAATATTTAATGTTCAAGGCGCTGATGCCTTCAATTTGTTCATTTCAACTACTAGATTGGATGAGGTCGCTTTAGATGGGTGCAAATTCACATGGTGCCACAAATCAGCCTCGAATATGAGCAAACTCGAGCGTTTTCTTATTTCTAAAGGTTTAATGAATTCATGTCCTAACATTTCAGCAATTACATTGGATCGTTACTTATCCGATCATAGGCCCATACTAATGCGTGAGTCTCATTTTGATTATGGTCCTACTCTGTTTCGTTTCTTCCACTACCGGTTTGAATTGGAAAGTTTTGATAACTTTGTGGAACAAACATGGAATGATGCCAGTGTGACTGATACGAATGCTATTTCAAAGTTAATGAAAAAATTGAAGTACATCAAAGAGAAGATTCACATGTGGATTAAAGCCAATAAAGAAAACTCAAATAATTATAAGCAAGGCTTTAAAATATGAACTTGTCAAAATTGACTTTCTGTTAGATAACGGGGAGGGCAAATTGGATATTCTCACTAAATGCGTGGGCATCTTTAAATCTTTACAAGATTTAGACAAGTTAGACTCGATGGAAATGGCGCAAAAAACCAATATCGAATGGGCGTTCGAAAGAGACGAAAATTTGAAGTATTATCCTGGGGTCCTAAATAAAAAAAGAAACTGACTTACTATCCAAGTTATCTTGGTAGAAGGTAGATGGATCAAATCTCCTTTATTGGTTAACAGCGGGTTTTTCTCTCATTTTGCTAGTCGTTTTGATAAACCTCCGTTATAACGTCTTCACATTGATATGGATTTTCCATATAAATTGAGCTTTGTTCAACAAACTGATGTGGAAAACAATGTCACTCGAGATGAGATTAAGAAAGCTGTTTGGGATTGTGGGGTTGATAAATCCCATAGTCCAGATGGTTTTACTTTTGGCTTTTATCGCCGATTTTGGACCCTTATGGAAAACGATGTGGTAGAGGCTGTTCTATACTTCATCCAAATATGGGCAGTACCCTAAAGGTAATAATTCCTCCTTTATTGCTTTAATCCCGAAAACTCATGAAGCTAAAATGGTGAAAGATTTTAGACTTATTAATTTAATTGGAAGTTTATACAAGATAATAGCCAAGATTTTGGCAAATCGTATTGTCGTTGTTTTGGGGGACATAGTGAATGATGTTCAAACAGCCTTTGTTGCGAATCGGCAACTTCTAGATGGTCCATTCATTTTAAACTTTGCCAGAATTTCCAAAACACTAAGATTCAACTAAGGATTGTTTCTTACCACAATTTTCTTGTACAACTAAGCTTAAAAAACACTAAAACTTGAAGAAAGTTGCAAACTTTAACACTTTAAAGATCAAATACGCTATTTAGAAACTTTGCAAGAACACAAAAGCACGAATCTTTAAAACTCAAATTTTTAAAAAAATGTTAGAACTTTTTTGTTACAAAAGGTTTGTAACACTAGTTTGTAATAAAAAAATGTCAAAACCAAAAAAAAACAAGAAAATTAAGGATTTTTGTAAAAATAACGAGTAGAAAGATGTTGAAACGTGACAAAACCAACTCAAAACACTCCTAAATCATTGTTACGCGATTGATACAACTTGTACGACCTTAGATATATAACTTTACCTCACAAATATTAAGCATGGGATTGGTGACTTGATGTATGTAGGCGTTTTTCTAAAGAGAGAAAGAGTAGAAAGAGAACATGTATATTATTCATAAAACACATACTTACACACACAAGCACACCCTTACAAAATGACAAGGTATATGCCTTTTTATACTTAGACTCATGTGCCTCATGGGCTTTGCCATGGTCCTCGTTGTGGGCTTTTACATGGAGTGGATTGGGCTTGTTGATTACATTAAGATACAAGGCTAATATTATATAAACTACTAACCTATTAGCTTAGCCCAATCCACGAGCCCATTGACTAATCTATCACATTTTTTATAACGTATTACAAAGTTCCTATGACTAGAATGACCGCCACTTATACGCTGGGTTGCGTTCGAGCCATTTCTGCCAACTCCTACCGGTAATTGCCTTAATCTTTGTGAACGGACTAACAGGTTTAGATGTCCTAATCTTGGCAACTACATGTGTATTCGTAGAATCTATATCCGTCTTAGAAGCAATAGTGTTATCTAAATCTTTTCTTTACCTACTTTAACAACGTGCAATTAGATAAATAACCTCGTCGTAGTTTGCTCTCTCTTTGGCAATTTTGGCGACCGAACTAAAACAACCCTTATTCTTCCATTCTATTACTCTAAATCTAATTCCTGCTCCTCTAACTACTTACTGATTATGTTATTCGCCATTTATAGGCCAAGACGATCACAATTGTATTTAGGGGTTTCGAATATTTTTTTAGCGTTCTGATAGTTATTTAATTAATTGCATCTTTATTGTCTATTTTGCATTTATTACTCCCAATCTTTCTTGTTGATTTGTTATTAATAAAGGGCCGTAAGTTTATATATCGATTCGACGTAAATTGATTAAAGTAAAGTGTGACTAAGTGGAATATGTTAGATATCTATTAAAGTATGTGATAGTGTGAATATGGTTAATTACGAATCTATGAATGTTTCATGCGATATAGCACCCTTTGGGGTAATGGAAGGTGCCCTTTGAGGGTAAGAGATAGGAAACTTCAGGGTAAGTGAAAACACCCATTGGGATAAGTAAATGAACAACCCTCGGAATAACGCATGGTATCCGGTGTGGTAAGCAAAGAGGAGGAAATGAGATGAGATATGTTGTAAAAGATTTATACTGTTTAAAAGAGTTTTAATTTGTTAATTATAAATGGTTTTGGTTTTTAAAGAGTTGAAATGGTTATGGTAGTTATGTTTCGTTAAATTATTTCCAATTATTTATCAAGCGAAAACTTACGTTTTAGTTGTCAAATGTTTTGTAGGTTCTCAAGTTGCAAGGTAATGATAATGAGTTGTGTTGATTAGAAGAGGAAGTGCAGGTTACTCGTCCTTGTTAGTTTAGAAGGCGAGTAAGTCTTGAAAATTGTACTGCTAGAACAAGTTAAAACCCTAAGTGTCTTCGTTCTAAAAAATCCATCGAGTGTGTCCGTTCTAAAAAAACCCCAAGTGTCACGTAAACTCGAGTCTTTTGAATAAACAAGTTTTTTTTAAGTCAAGATTTACAGTATGATGTTTGTAAACAACTTATGTGTAAAGTTAAATAAAATTGATCATTTGGATTGTTTGGAATAGCCTCCATAATTTGTGAAATATCGCTTCAGCGTGTTTTGGAAGGAATTTATGTTTTTGTACACATTTGTGGTGTTAAATGAAATTAGTATTCAACTTTTACAAGTGTGTAATATCAAGTAAGTCCAATTTTTACAAGAAGTGGAAAATGCAGTTTTTTCAGTCGTAGTGTTTACGGCGTAGAGACTGGTTAGTCTCTACGGCATAGAGGCCCTATGCCATAAAGGCATTGTAACCTCTACGGCGTAGAGGTTATGTCTTAAAAAAATATTGGGGTCTTTCACTCGATCAGTTTCTTGCTGTGTAACTGTAAAGTTAAGTTTAGTTTCAGTTTGGCGTTATTTGATTAAACTTAGTTTCGTAATTATTCATAGCATTTTCACAAGGAATTGTGGAAGTTCACCGCCTCCACGTATTGTATGTGGAATGTTAATCTCGTCATCTGTTGAATGTTTATCTGAATTACCACTTGGGTCTAATAATTAACCGGTATCCACACCCAAAACTAAACATCATCAAATGCACGAAAAAAGTTTCCATCATATAAACAATTATAATCTACCTGAGTTACTCAAAGATACAACATCATTAGATAATAGTTAACAAATTAAATAAGCTGCTTCTTAATTAGGCCCAGGGGCGGATCTACATTGAACACAGGGTATGCATGTGAATACCCTGTGTAGAATCTCAGTAGTGTAAAAAAATTCTGAATTTTTCGAGTGTTAGGGCAAAATACACTACAAATTTATGAGTGCACACCCTCTAATCTGATGGAAAAATATCGGTGCATACCATGGATTTCAAAAAAGAGAAAAAGGAAAGAACGGAAAAAAAAATACAAGCCTTTCAAAAAAAAGGAAAAAAAGTACAACTACAAAGTAGATCAGCAGTTTGAAGTAGAAAAACTAGGTCATATAACATGTTTTCTTCTAGGGCCCAGTTATAGAATTAAAATAATTAGTTATGATATTGGATTTTGAGACTATGTATTTCCTCTCCCAAGCCCAACCCACTAGAAATTGTATTACCATCAAAGAATTAATTAAGGTCACTTGTTTTTCTTTTGATATAATTCTATTTTCAATATTTAGTTTCTCTTTTAAGTTGTATGGGAAATTAATTTATTTTAAAATTTGTCTTTTACTTTTTAGAAGAGGTTTTGTTATTTAGTTGTTGTCCTTAATTAATGATTGAAACATAAGAGTTTATTTTGTTACAAAATATCAGATAAGTTTACTTTCTATGAACACCAAAACCGAATCAGTTTTAATTATCATAATCGAATCCGAATAACCAATTTAACTTCCTACAATCCGAACTTAATAAATCAAATCATTTATAGAAACTTGGATCCGGAAAATGAACAATCACACCTAATCCTAATACTGTTACAAAACCCGACCAGAAAATCTTGCCCGAAAAAGCCGAATTTATATTTTCTTTTGACCAACCGAACTTATATATAACTCTATAAAAATAGTGCATACCCCAACCTTAATTTTTTGATCCGCCACTGATTAGGCCTCATGCAACCTTTTATACTAAAGAAACCATTAAGGAGCTAGATGAAGTACAAAAACACGCGCAATACCAAACTTGAACACAAAAGGAAGAAAAGGTGCAAAACCACCACTTACCAATTACAAAATTACATAATGTCTCGCGGATGCGCCCAAAGTACATAAAGCCCGAGCAATTCATCGAATTACATGCATTTCATGTGTTTCCAATAAATAAGTGAGATACGGCTTTAATCTGTACCATTATCATCGTCAACAAGTTATACGTACTCTCTTGTCTTGAAAATATGATGATTGTGATTCCTATAACCATAAGCGTCCAAGATTTCATGTTCTAAAATTATGATATTAATTCTCTGAAATGAACATGACAATGAAGACTAGGGATTAGAACTCATAACATAAAATGAGAGAGGGGCTAAAAATAGGGACTTTTAAAACTTATGACCTAATCACACAATATAAAACCCTAGCACTATAGGTTCTATTGTCAGAGTGCTTTTTCCAATAAGCGCCTCACAAACCATAGCATCCCTGATGTCGACTGCTTCATTTTACTTGTTCGAAGAAAAAAGGCCTCCTAAATCAGTTGTGAGTATTTATATGATTCTAAGATTTAATTTGCAGTCTACTATTTTCATTATGATCATGTCATGCTAACTTAATTATTATCTTTATCATCATGCAGGTGACTAAATTTTGGTAGATCATTGTTCATTGTTTTTCGAAAAGTGTACAGGGGCAAAACCATTGTCATAACCTTCTGATTTTCTGTAGATTCAAAAGGTGTCACTGGACGGATCTACAAACAATTTTGTCAGATCTGTAAAGAGGATCATGAATTATTTTACGTATCGATTCTTCTCTTTCTTATAATGTCTCAGTCAATTAAATTGATTTGCAAAATTTTGCGAATTAAATGTTGCTGTGATTAAACTGAAAGAAGTACCGAAATAAATAGAAGATCTGTTGAATGAAAACATAAATCATGATCCAACACCTGAATCTAAAATAGAAATTGGGAAGGGTAGTAATGGTATAATTGTTGCTGTGAAAAGCATTATGAAAGTGCATCATGATGTTGATTTGAAAGAGATTCAAAATTCTTATTCGTAAGACTTTCAACATCAAGAATGTTTTCACTCCAGAGGAAGAAGAAGAGGAAGAAGAGGAGGTTAGGAGGGAGAATGCTTGGGCTTTTGGTTCAGATCCAATTTAACCTCCCAGAACTCCAACCTCGGGGACAACACGAGTGACATCTACAACAGATGATAAATTATCCCATGATTCCCCATGCTTTTGCATATCCCAAACATCATATATTGTTTGGTTCAGTGTAATGAATAAATTACTTCCTTCAAAAATAATCTATTCTGTACGGTTTTGTTAAATTGATATGTTTCCTAGAGCTAATCGAGCATCTTAGGAACACGAAATATAATCTATTCTGTACGGTTTTGATAAATTTTATTTATTCTCTTGTTTGTGTAACAAAATTAATTGCATTTTGTTCATAGAATTTCAGGTCTTGAACCAAATATTAAATGTATGTATATCTTTGTTATCGATCTTTTTGTTATTGATATCCATGATCTTATCTTGAGACCGTTATAACGAATTATTATGTATTCCGTAAATGTATTGTATATTTTTACGGCGGGTTGCAAAGGATGGTACTACACGTAGATCTTCTGGTTAAAAAAAAGATATAAAGATTTCAACAAATTAAGAGAGCCAAAATGAATGTTAAGGAATTTTAGAGAATAATTTGGTTCTGTCGAGCCAACTGATTATAGGTATCGATCAAGTAATTTATATCTCCAAATACATTTAGTACTATAGTGACGGTAAACGTGCAAGTTACCTATGGAAATGAAATAATAGTTAGTCATACAGACCAGGAAACGTGTGAGCCGTATGTAAGTTGTCTTATAATGTCATGTTTTCATGGTCGGGCGCTCATTTTTTATGAGAAACACAACAGTACTAAAATACTCGAGTTATGGAAGATGTGAAGCAGCAATTTTTTTCAGCTATATCATTTTATCAATTTCGCTGTTTCGCATGTGATAACCATACTTGTTTCATCACCAAGTACAATGATTTAAGGACTCATATGATCAAATATGTTATATGAGGCAATTTTGGGTGACGAATTGATCAAACTACATGTCAACACGAAATAATTAGTATCCTGCGCGTATATATTGGAGAAAGCATGACAAACTCTAAAAGTTCTTAATGCCATGATAACATAAGTGATGCTCTACGATTCATCATCCTATCAATCTCTTCATCATCACATTCTCATAATCTCATTTGTTTTTGTATACTGGGTTACTTCTTTTCTTTTTGCCCAACAAGATATTGTAAATAGATCATGAACCACTGTCGAAACTCAAAGCACAAGGAACAACAACCATATGTATAAATGTTTAGTGAACCTGGAGTAAAACAATAATACTCAATATATATACAACGAATTACATTGTTGCCATATATAAGATACATATGAATAGGGAGGGCTTTACATGGTTTAAGTTTGTGTGGTGGTGGGTTCAAACCCAGTGGATTAGTCGGCCAAAAGGTCGGAAACCATAATTACCCAAAATAAAATATACAGATGTGAAAATCATTGACCATTTAAAATGCTATTGGTCAACCATATACTTCAAGTAAAACCATAGGTCATGTCATGTGTAACGCATAAGTAGCCCACTATACTAATATAACAGCCAAGAAATTATAAAGGCCCAATGATATACATCTTAATATTCAAAACAAGCTCGCACTCACTCAAGGCCCATTGTTTAACAAATTGAATTTCATGATGCTAAGTCGCTAACAAATTGGAACTAAGATCATATGAAACCAAATGGATTTGTTTCGAAGTCAAAACATTCAAGGTCAATATTCTTGAGAGGTTCAATGTGGGGGATTCGGGGTTAGCTAGAACTCCAATGACCTCAATATAAATATTTTAATGTAGAGGTAAAGGCAGGGACGAAGCTATCCGATGAAAGGGGGGGGGGGGGGGGGGGGGCGATGCCCTCAACGAAACTCTTGTGAACACAAAAGTTAAGAAGAAAAAAAATCATAACAATAGAAAAAACCTGAAGTTCCCTTGGTATAACAATAGAAATGCCCTCTACGCTTATTGATTAATCACGATCAGAGAGTCACGTTGGTGACTGAAAAAGGTTCTAGTTGGAAAAAATGGAGGAGTTGGAACTAGGAAGGTGGGGAAGTGGGATCGTGAAGAAGATGGGATAGGTTGGGTAGTGGGTAAAAGTAAGTCTGATGACGAAATGAGCAAGGAAGGTATAATTGATGAAAATGGAGAAATGCACAAATCTCCTAATGTGGAAGGAGAAAGGGATCTTGAAGAGGTCGCTGAAGCCATTTTTGAGAAAGAACAATCACCTACTAACATGAAGGCGGACTGTATTGGTGTCCAGAAGGATACTCGTTCTGAAGACCTGTTCAATATTTATGAGTTGCTTACCACGAATAAAGATAACAACAATGGCGATCTAAATTCTAATGATAACTTGAAATATCCCCCCTGGATTTAGTACCGCAACTGATGAAGACGTTCAAAATAATCCTTTAAACGAGCTGGATGTTGAAGGTGATGACTATGTCCACAATGTTCAAGACGATAAAGTTGAATCCGCCGCGAAGAAGAACTCCCCTTTTAATAGCTCAAAGAAAGATACGGATAGATATGTCTGCTCAGGCCACTTTAAAAAAATGTAATGTACCACGTTCTGGAGGTTCAATCTTACAACTCATGGATGAATTAATTAAAGTGGGACAAATTATGGGTTACAATATGGAGGGATGCATGAAAAACATTCTCGAGGAATTCTATGTCATTGAACATACACGGCATTGCCCAGCTGTATTGCTGTAAAGGGTTTCAAAGGAGGTCTTAAATTTGCGGAACCGTTACAACGATAACGTAACAGGCCTTGGTGATGGTTTAAACCTTGTGGATGCAGTGAAGTTAAAGGCACGTCATCATATCTTCTTTAATTTACGTGGTAGTTCAAATTTCCCTTTGGCAACATAATAAATAATTCACTTTTGAAACGAAAAGGCCGAATACTTCTTTTCAAAGATATAAAGCTGTACTAGTTTATCTGAATTTCCAATTGGCACAAGAAACTTTATCTTAACTGGATTGATGGTTCGTAGTCCTTGTGACGCTCTTCCAAACACCTTGTTATTATTTTCCCTACCTTCTTCCTAGGTTGTCTTCAAAAATCCTCCGTTCGGAAAAAATAAAATAAAATAAAAATGCGCAACATGAAGTACAATTAAGCGCGCAACACCAACCCAAACACAAAAAAGAAAATAGAAAATAAATATAATATACACGAGAACCACCACGAAAGGCATAATGGCCAAACAATCCAACATATATATCACCTACCTTATTTTCTGCCAATACAATGTTGTTGAGGGACAAAAGTCATAGAACTCTTTCCTCTAAATTAGAAATACGATTTTTGGCGAAATTTCATTCTAAATATGTATGCTTAAAGTAGCATCGAGTTCTAAAATAAACATGACAAACAAGAGGAAGGGTTCGAATTGGAAAGATCAAAAGAAGAAGGGCTAAACAGACATTTAAACTTAAAACCTAATCACACAATTATAAATTGCTTGCATTATAGGTTGTCTTGTCAGGCTTTTTGTCCAATAGGCGCCGCACAAGTCTTAGCAAACCCTAATGGCAGCAGTTTCAGTTTACCTGTTCGAAGAAACAAGGCCTCCTGAATCATACGTGAGTCTTTTTTTAATCCTCAGATTTTTGGCCTAGTCTTTTCATTTTTTGATCATGTAATGCTAACTTAGAATATTTATCATCATGCAGGTGACCGAAAAAGGATGCATCATTGTTCATAGCATTTCGAATAATATAATCCTGACAAGGTAACTGTGATCCTTTTAAAATGACAAGTGTACATGGTATTTATTAACTTATCCTAGATCGTAGATCTAACACAGATGAACAAACTTTTTAAGTTATAAGCAAATATGTTTTCTCTTTATAGCTTTCCAAAAATTCTTTTAGAACTCTTTGAATTTTAATCTTGTTTTGAAATAATTTGTTCATAGAAACTTGTGATTGTTAAATTTTGTAATAAGTTGTTGATTAACCCAAAAAAATTAAGTAGATGTTATGAAATGCTCAAATCATTGACTATAATTTATGGCACGTACAAGATTTAATATTGGATAATCGAATTAAAATTTAGGCTTCGGATAAAAAAATAAGATGATTAGTAGCCAAACATGTTTGATATTTTTGGTTTAATGAGGTTTTTTAGTTCGTATGTATTGGGTGGAAATTTCATTGCTTATCTTTTACAAAAAAGAATGTGAAAAAATTGGATACGGGTATTCTACATTTGAACTCGTTGAGCTTAAGGAACATGTTATGCTTGGGATTCATCGATTGGTCTTGATTCCTGACATAAGCTTATATTATGATATGTTTGCATGTGTTGTGTCACACACCAATTTTGATATGTGATATATGACTCGCTAGGCACTAGGCATATAGGTCGACTTAAATGATGTATTTCAGGCTGTGGATGGTTAGTGTGGTCCCTAACTTCGCATTACACATTTTTGGAGTACAATGATGCACAAACAATTAGTTCATGCTAAGATATGCAACTTTGGGGGTAGAAGTTACCCCTTTTGATTATTTGGGGTCATTGGTTGGAAATATTTAAATATGTATATTTCTTTTAGCATAGTTTATCATGATTGTTATTGTGATAACAGGCACCCCACTTAGTCGGCACTTCCTGTTGTTCAGTTGTCTGCAGAACAAGAAAGAGCTGCTCAGCAAAGCCTTAAGGTTTATTGCCAACCGATCGAATACTACAACATTTTACATGACCGTGCTCTAGATAAGGTAAATTACTTACTAAGTTTGCTTTTCAAATCTCTATCACATGATTGTTGTATGGGGAATGATTGGTCCATTTACATTGTGTAATAACTTAATACTTGTTGGTTCTCATTTTATATTTGCTTTATCATTGTGTTTGATATCTATATACTTGGTTCCTAACTAATGGTATGAGTTTCATGCAGCCATTATATCTACAAAGATGTTTGCACTACAAAGTACAAGAGAATCGCAAAAGAAGGTAATTGGTAATAAATAATTTCACTGCTTTTTAAATCTTATAAACTGATTATTATACATTATTTTTTGGGTAATATCATAAAAATCTGTAACTCGCTGAATTGGAATCCCGTTCTAATTCTAACTAAGGATTCTTGTGGTTCCGGTTTGTTAATGTGCGACATTTCTTTCTAATGGTGAAGTCATATACTGATCTTTGTTTTAGTCGTTTGTTTAGTTGACTTTTTTCTTTTGTTATCAACTTCATGCATATATTCTGTAGTCTGTTTACAGCATTTGATTTCTGTTCTTTTTTTGTGCATGGTGCTCCTTGTTCATATGATCATCATTTGACATGCTTTTGTTGTCAGGCAAAGATCTGGAAATGTAACTTTCAATTTCAAATGCTACAATGACGTGTGTCAGATGAGCGAAGGTAAGTCATGTTTCAAACCACATGGTTGCTTTTTGTAATTTACTTGTATTTTACTGTCATTAACTGTAGTGTATATTACTAGGTGCTTTTTTCTTTTGGAAATTCTATTGATTCGAAGACATTATTTGTGTATATTACTAGTTAACTTTTTTTTTTAGCTTTTCTGTAAATAAACCTCACTTTTTTCTGATGGGTTTTGTTGTTCCTGAAATTTGAACTGTTTTTCCGCTTTTGCAGTTATGGAAGATTATTCTTGTGCAATTTGCTTGATTAAATGTGCAAGTTTTACGGTAAATAGAGCTTTGTTCAGACTTCATTGCATATCGTATATTTTGAAATGCTTATAACTTTTTCATATGATCATTATATGGTTTATCTTGTTGTTTTACAGGGTCTGAAATGTCACCTGAGCATGCCATGATTCGTTCCACTATGAGTTCCAGGATGGTTACTTTCATGACGTTAGGATTCACTCTAGATTGAAGTGACGATTAGTATCGAGACAACGAGTCTTGCATTAATGTGAGTCTTTTCTTAATGCTCAGATATTTTGTCTAGTCTTTTCATTTTTTGTTCATGTCATGCTAACTTAGAGTCTTTATCATCATGCAGGTGACTGAAAAAGGATGGTTCGTTGTTCATATATTTCGAATAATATAATCCTGACAAGGTAACTGTGATTCTTTTAAAATGACGAGTGTACATGATATTTATTAACTTATTCTAGATCGCAGATCAAACACAGATGAACAACATTTTTATTTTTTAAATCTATATTAGGCGATTGGTGGGATTGGAGTAACGGAAAACAACCTTCCTATCAATTTGGCATAAGTTTCTAGAAGATCTCGTCAGGATTTGACATTGGAAGGGTAGTAACGGTACAATTGTATCAGAGGAAGAAGAGGAGGTTGGGAGGGAGAATGCTGGGGCTTTTGGTTCAGATCGAAATTAACCTCCCAGTACTCCAACCTGGGAGACGAACACGAGCGTCATCTACTACAGATGATAAATTATCCCACGATTCCCAATGCTTTTTTGCATTACCCAAACTTCATTGTTTGGTTCAGTGTAACGAATAAAACCTAAACTTCCTTCGAAAATAATCTATTCTGTACGGTTTTGATAAATTGATATGTTTCATAGAGCTAATCGAGCATCTTAGGAACGCGAAAATAATCTATTCCGCACGGTTTTGATAAATTTTATTTACTTTCCTCTTGTGTATCAAAATTGCGTCTATTAGGTTTGTTCATAGAATTTTAGGTCTTGAACCCAATATTAAATGTATGTATAACTTTGTTATCGATATTTTTGATATATATATTTATATCCATGATCTTATCTTTAGACCGTTACAACTAATTATTATGTATTCAGTAACTGTAATGTATAATTTTACGACGGGTGGCAAAGGATGTTACTACATGTAAATCTTCTGGTTTAAAAAAATATATATATAAATATTTCGACAATTCAAGAGAGCCAACATAAATGCAAATGAATTTAAGAGAATAATTGGTTGTTAATTAGAATCTGTCGAGCCAACTAATTATAGGTTTCGATCAAGTAATTTATATCTCGAGATACATTTATTGACTATAGTGATGGTGAACGTGCAAGTTAGCTATGGAAATGAATTAATAGTTAGTCACACAGACCAGGAAACGTGTGAGCCGTATGTAATTAAGTTAGTTGTCTTATAATGTCATGTATCCATGGTCGGATTGTGCACATGTTGAAGTCCGACACCCGCTCATTTTTGTTATGAGAAACACAACAGTAGTAATGTACTCGTTATGGAAGATGTGAAGCAACAATTTTTTGCAGCTATGTCATTTTATCACTTTCCCATGTGATAACTCTACTTGTTTCATCACCAAGTACAATGATTTAAGGACTCATATGATCAAATCTGTTATATGAGGCAATTATGTGGGACGAATTGATTAAACTACATTTCAACACGAAATAGTTAGTATCCCGCGGGTATATATTTGAGAAACCATGACAAACTCTGAAAGTTCTTAGTGCCGTGATAACATAAGTGATGCTCTAAGAGTCATCATCCTGTCAATCTCTTTATCATCGCATTCTCATAATATCATTTGTTTGTGTTTACTGTGCTACTTCTTTTCTTTTTGGCTCAAAAGATATTGTATATAGATCATGAACCTCTGTAGAAACTCAAAGCACAAGGAACAACAACCGTATGTATAAATGTTTAGTGAAGCTGGATTAAAACAATAATCCTAAATATAAATACAACAAATTACGTTGTTGCCACATAAGATAATGTTGTGAAAAACTAAAAATCATTGACCATTTAAAATGCTATTGACAAGCCAATAAGGGAAGGGCTTATGGACTTTACCAGCTTGTTTTAAACAAGTTGGAGCTTGTAGATAAGCTCTAAAGAGCAATTCAGCCCTGTTTTGAGCAAGGGCCATTGTAAGTTCTACTTTTCTTCATTTTTAGCTAAAACTGCTTATTGCTCATTATTCTGCTTATTAATTGCTTAATACTTGCTTTAAAATGCTTTTTCTTATCTTTGATTGCTTTTAGTTGTTTATTTGTAGTTGTAAACTCATTAGTTTAAGTTTTCATTAAAATCTCATAAGAATCCAAAAACACTGCTTATTTTTAAAGCTTATTGATTAGAGCCTTTTAGTAATTGAAAAGTACCTTTTAAATCTTCATTAAGTTGATCTATCATTTGTTTTTACAAACCTTAGCTTAATCTAGTTTCATTTAATTATAAAATCATATTCAAACTAAAAGGGGTGTTTGGGATAAGGCTATGTTATATGTTTTAGGCTATGTTTGGCACAAAACTTTTTGGAGCTTTTTTAGGCAATGAGCGGTGAACAATGAGCTTTTTGATTTTTAATATTCGTTTGGCATGAGAGCTGTGGGCTTTGCTATTTTTTAAGAAAGCTCATTTTCCCAATGCTTCTTTATGAAGCTGTGAGCTTTTTTGCTACTGCTCACAGCTCACTGCTACTGCTCACTCATTGCTACTGCTCACAACTACTGCTCGCTCATTGCCACTGCTCACAGCTACTTTTGCCAAACATAGCCTTAGTCTTTTAGTCAAATTCAATCAGCTTTAATTTAGTCCTTATAGTAGTTTAGAAGTTATTTTAAGCGTTTTTACCTAGGTTCTTAGATTTTTAATTAGTTTTCTAAGTGTCATAGTCTACATCTGTTTTGATCATCTTATTTTGCAAAAATTCATAAAAAGCTCTTGTAGTTATTGTTTTTGTGTCAAAATTAGTCTAATTGGTTTGTTTGCATGATCTAGCTAAGTGTCAAATGGTTTAGAGACTTTTATTTTACAAGTCTATGTCAAAAATCTAAAAAAAAAAAACCAAAAATAGTGTAAACTGCCCTAGCTTATTAGCTGATTTATAAGCTCAAAATAAGTTCAAATTGTCTGAAAATGGTTTTAGGAGTTCTTTAGTCATTGATCTTTGCTGTTTTCAAGCTTCAAGCTTATTTCAATAGCTTTTTATAGCTTTTACTGAGCTTCCAAAGTAGTGTATTAGGTCTGCAAATTTTTTTACAAAAAAACAGTCATATTAGTCTAAGGGGGTGTTTGATTTTGACTTAATTGATTTAATATGTAAAAAAACTGAATTAATTAAGTCATATGAAAACTGTTTGTTTGTGACTTAATAGAAAAAGATGACTGAAAATATTAAGTAATAAAACTGAGCTTGTCTACATTAAGTCATCTTTTAATTAACATGACTTAATAAAAAAAAATAAACAAACAGGCCCTAAGTGTCCTGTTTATTAGCTTACTTTTAAGCTGTTATTAAACTCAAACATATCTGAATTTGGTTTTATAAGTAGTTTGGAAGCTTATCTATGTTGTTTTATGGTTTTGAGCTTATTTTAATAGCTTTTGATAGCTTTTTCTTACTGTCAAAAGTAGGGTCTCAAGTCTGTTAGAGTCTTTTATAAAAAAATAAAAATAAATAAATAAAAAAAAGAAAGAAAAAAAAAACAACTAAAAAGTGTCTTAAACAGCCT
>JARVZY010005638.1:20000-25000 GCA_030686995.1 Artemisia argyi | reverse complement strand
TTTCTAATTTCTTTTTTTATCATAGATAATTGCTAATGCTTTTTACAAACTTGATGTCGATAAATACGCCAGTCTAGAAATTCATTTCGGACAATTGAACCTTCTCGAACTGTTTCTTTTTAAGAACCAAAAAGATTTGTGCCAAAATCACAGATGCGAAGAAGAACAAAAGACCTTGTACACGTAATGGATCTTGAAGTACTATTTCTGCATCTCCCTGACCAAATCCGCCCACATTAGGATTACTTGTCAACGGTTGATCCAATTTGATAGATTCACCTTCTGAAACAAGAAGTTCTGGCCCCGGAGGGATAATATCAACCACTTGACGTCCATCGGATGCATCCGCTATGGTTATTTCGTATCCCCCCTTTTCTTTTCGTAGGATTTTGCTTACTATACCTGATGCTGTAGCATTATAAACTGTATTGTTACTCTTGCTCCCATCAGGATAAATTTGGCCCCTTCCTCTGTTTCCGCCTACGTATATAGGATATTTTAAGAAGTGAATGTCTTTCTTAGTAGCGGGGTCGGGGGAAAGAATAGGAAAGGTGATTTCACTATATTTCTGACCAGGAACAGGGCCTATGACAAGAATATTTTTTTGGTTGGGGCGATAACTCTGAAAAGACAGATTGCCCATCTTTTCTTTTATCTCGGGGGAAATACGATCGGGAGGGGCTAATTCAAAACCCTCTGGTAAAATAAGAACAGCCCCTACATTCAAACCCCCCTTTTTACCATTAGCAAGAACTTGTTTCAGTTGCATATCATAGGGAATTCGAACAACTGCTTCAAATACAGTATCGGGAAGTACCGCTTGCGGAACCTCAATATCCACTGGTTTATTAGCTAAATGGCAATTGGCGCATACAATACGTCCAGTGGCTTCTCGTGGATTTTCATAACCCTGCTGTGCAAAAATGGGATATGCATTTGAAATGGATGTACGAGTTATGATATATATCATGAGCGATATGGAAATAGATCGAGTAATCTGTTCCTTTATCCAAGAAAAAGTATTTCTAGTTTGCATGGTCCAACCATTGATCCCGAAAATTTCTACAATAAATTGGGGTAGGTCACTAATGGAGTTTCCTATCCACGATTCTGTTATTTACTGGAATAATAATAATTTGACTGGATTAATATATAGGAATATAGGATGAATCTCCGGGATGGTAGAAATATAAAGTTTTTTTCAATGCTTTGCTTATGTACAACTGCAAAGTAATAAGAAACATTATAATTAGATTAGGTAGATAATTTTTCAGTCATTCATTGAATGATAAATCACTACAAGTGACGGAGATACGCGATTTAAATAACGGAAAATCCAATATTTTAAAATTGTATCTAGAATGACTGGAAAAGTGGAAACAAGGCCAGATATAATTTGATCATTATGAACAAATCCAAAATCCTTGTAGACAAAGCCAATCAGCAGTTCCCAACCACGGGGCGAATGAAATCCGATACATAAATCAGTTAATAAAAGAAGAGAAAAAGCTTTTATTGTGTCACTTAAGTTATATAGGAATTCCTGAGCCCAAGAGTTAAGAATAACAAGTTCTTTATTACCCAAAATAGAATAACCACTTAGAATAATGAAACAGATTATATTTGTCGAGAAGTGCAAAATCGTATGAATACGACCCTCATTGTGTATCTTGATTAATTGGATTGTTTCTTTGTGAATTCCTATACGAAGGTTTTGTAGATGTGTCTCCGAGTATTCCTTGATCATTTCCTCTAAGAGGAGGAGTTCCTTTAATTCTTTGAATTTTTCTAGAATACTATTTTCTTCAATATCATTCAAAAAAGTTTCGGATTGCCTAGTATTCCACCAATTTGTAATCCATGATTCCAGACTTTTTTGAAATGAGAGCGAAATCCACCAAGGCAAAAATACTATAGATGCAAGATAGAAAAGAGGAGTTAATGCTTTCTTTTTTGCCATTTTTTCATCTGTGAATTGTTAATGAATCTTATTCGTCGACTTTATGTAATCTAAGATTTCTCTCACGCATCAGTTCTATTACAAGTATCGAATCTATGAATCTATTCACTCTTTTTTATTATTATTTTTTTTTATTTTTTTATTGTTCCATATATGTCTGCTTTGACTCGAATGGATGTTCTGAAGAAATTTCAATTAAGTTATGTTATAGAAAAAGAGGATTCTTGCGTTTTTGCCCTCCTGCTGAGAAAGCATGCATTTGTCGGCTCATTTCTTAAAACACTTCAATTGGTACACGCAAGAAATAGGCCAATTCAGCAGCTTTTTGTTCCATTTCCCGTGGAGTAAAATTCTCATCAGTACGAGTCAATGGAATGGCTCCCTGGCCTTTGATATCCATATAAAGGACACGACGAGCATAAATACCCTCTTTAACTTCTACTCTGACGGACTGAATATCTTTTATAAGAAATCGGAGGAAGACCCGACGATTTTTTCCAGGAAATCCCCAACGAAAAATACACACTATTCCGTCTTTTCTATCAAATCGATCATAACCACTACCTACATTCCACGAAATTGTGCACCACAAATAAGAGCTAATAAAAAGACCCGCGATCCCATAGAAAGACATCACAATTCCTTGTGGAAAAAAAACGATTTCCTGAGACGGAAATAAAGATATCAAATTTCTACCAAGATAACTCGAGGTTCCAACCAACAAGAATCCTAATGAACCTAAAAAAAGGATAACAGCCCAGCAGAAATTACTTGTTTTTCGAGCCCCTGTTATAGGTTCTATCCATATATGTTCTGATCGACAACTCATAGTTGATCCAGTTGCTTTTTTTTGGAATTGAGAGAATACCCCAAATGAATTTTACTTTAGTCCTTTTGTTTCCGAAGTAACTCGCATCAACTAGCACTAGTTTGATGTGAACCTTTAGGAGTAATTCATTAAATTGGTTAGATCTAAACTAATAACATACCCTTCGTATGATCTCACTAAAGATAGCCACATGCATATAGATGGACCAACTTTACAATTAAGCCGTCCGCCAATTCGGGTCTATTTGAAAATAGCTAGAATATAGCATTTTGGGAGATTTTCGTCGGAAGACGCTTATACCATATTTTGCTAAAAGGATATCTGTGTTATGATACAAGCGTCAGTTTAAAAATGAGATTTTGTGCCCTCGGCTCTAAACAATCTTGTTTTTTTGAACATGAAGAAATAAAGAAGCCATTGCGATTGCCGGAAATACTAGGCCTACTAAAGGGACCAAAACAGAGGGAAAGTTAAGAGTTGTCATAGAATGGGTACCTCGCTTTACTATTTGTACCTGTTATTATTATTTAGATTTTATATTTATAGAATATAAAGATATTATATATAAAGATATCTTATATCTTATTATAAGTATAATTTGATAATTCTAAATTGGAATTATTATTAATTAATATCTCTCTAATCTATTCTAATTCTAAATTCTAAATGAGTATATAATGTAGTTTTTCATCCCTCTACATGAAAGATTTGAAAGGATATGGATGAGATATTATTTGATTCATTTTTTTCTCTTGTCTTCAAATTTAATTTACTAAGCAAAAAGTTTCTTAAAAATGAATTAGATTCTATTTATTTAGTTTTATATATTAAAGGGTTTGTTAGAATCCCATCCAGCAGGGATTCTTAGTCAAAATAGGATTATCGTAAGGTATAGAAAGATAAAATTCTATTATTCCGATAAACTAATTACTTGTTTGCTCAAAATAATTCAACTTCATGTTCTAATTTTGATTCAAAGGAAAGAAAGTGTGGAGTTGAAATAACTCACTCAGAACGCTTTTTAAAGGATTACGTGGTACGATTAGATCGAATAAGCCCTTCTGGAATAAATACTCAGCCGCTTGTGAACCTTCGGGTACTGTTTTATTTAATGTTTGTTCAATTACTCTTTTACCCGCAAAGGCAATGTAGGCATCGGGTTCGGCAATAATGATATCCCCCAACATACCAAAACTAGCTGTCACCCCGCCGGTAGTAGGAGATGTAAGGATTGGTACATAGAATAACTTTTTATTTGATTGATAATCATATAAAGCAGCAGATATTTTAGCCATTTGCATCAAGCTCAAACTTCCTTCTTGCATGCGTGCCCCTCCGGAAGCACACACTATAATAAGAGGTAGAAATTCTTTAGTGGCGTATTCAATCAAACGGGTAATTTTCTCCCCAACTACGGATCCCATACTACCCCCCATAAACTGAAAATCCATAACCCCAATTGCTACGTTAATACCGTTTAATTGCCCTATACCTGTTTGAATAGCCTCGGTTAATCCTGTCTTTCTTTGATAAGAATCGATACGATTTTTATAAGGCTCCTCCTCCGAATGAAATTCAATGGGATCCAGAGAGACCATGTCTTCATCCATAGGCTCCCAAGTACCCGAATCAATCAAAAGTTCGATTCTATCAGAACTACTCATTTTCAAATGATATCCACATTGTTCACAAAGATTCATTTTTGATTTAAAAAATTTCTTATAATTTAATCCATAACAATTTTCGCATTGAACCCACAAATGACTGTATTTTTGATTTACATCCAGATCGGTAGAACTTTCTCGTATAGTTTGATCACTCCTTATGGCATCCCGGGTTTTAGTCCTATTTCCACTTTCACTACAAATGGAACTAGAAATGTAATTGTTACTGGAATTGTCACTACCATTTACAATGTAACTATCAATACAGATTTGAGACTGAAGATAACTGTCAATGCAACTATTAATGTGATTATTCCAAGTATACTGAGTATCATCCATGTAATGATCCTGGTGGGGATTCTTACTCTTAGATCCATTATTGAGATAACTAGAATTTCGATAAAAAGAATTTTCTAGTTCACTACAAAAAGTATGATCATTGTCAATCTCAAAAATATGATTTTCAATATCAAAATATATAGAATAACTGTCCCCATTACTATCTTTAACTAAAAAAGTATCATCAGAGATGAAATTCCGAATGTCC
>JARVZY010005637.1:0-29118 GCA_030686995.1 Artemisia argyi | reverse complement strand
ATGAAAAACAATTCTAAAAGACCTAACAAGTTTTGGCATCTACATTTGAACATGATTGAACGAAATTTGGTATCTGCATTCGAACATAAAACTAAATAAGCTAATAGTCCTTGCCCATAAAATCATTACTTCTACTTTATTATATATATTAATAATCCTAAATCATTACTTCTACTTTATTATATACATTGAGTTCTATTTCGACTTATTCACATAATATATTTTCATGCTTATTTTTATATAGTTACACTTGAAACTAGCCCGTCTATCGGGCGGGTCATAATATTCATTTTCATATTTTATATGATTGTTGATTCATGTGAATCTTTAATATAATCATTTGGTAAGAGAATCAAATCAAATCAATGCATGAATGTTTTATGGATGTTTGATTATATACTATGAGTATATGCTAGCGTTTATGATTACAAAACGTATAATATTGATAACTTATGTACATACTTTATAAATAACTAGGCGAGTACCCGTGCATAGCAACGAAGGTTCCTAGAGGCAGACAGTTAACGATATGCGATATTGTGATAAGTGTTTCGTATAATGTTCAAAATAGCTATGACCTAGATTGTGATGTTTACCATTTTATTGTATAGCCGAGTATTCGCGCCTAGCGGCAACGACGTCTAGTTTTCAACAACGTATCGTGTGCAAATATTTCTTTTGAAAAACTTTATTTGTGGCGTTAGAGAATATTTCTGAAGAAATATTTTTCTGATAGCATGGTTGCATAGCCTTGACAAAGTCCATTTTTCAACAAACCGGTTAGCGTTGAACTTTTTTTCTTTTTTTTCTTTTTTCGATAGCATTGTTTTAAGTCGCAATAGTTAATTAAGAATGAAAGCTTGTAACAATAATAATATGTTGGCGCGTATCATCTAATTTCTTAATACCCTCGCATATCAATATCGGAGTATAGTTTACAACAAATTTCGAAAGTTAAAATTAGTAGTTTACTCCCGCATAGTATCCATGCATTATAATAGTATATTTAAGCATTGCATATTTGTGATAGTTAAATAACACTTTTGTCTTTCATTTTTGTTCGAACGATCACTTTTACAACTTAAACAATGTATCTCACAAATATTATATGACATAATTTAAATTAGACTTAACCTGCAACCTTTCATAATTACCGTATCACATACTCCATTTGTCTCAAATTACCATTTTAAAATGTCCAAAAGTAAGTACTTTTTTTTAGTCATCTAAAAGAGAGTTTTAGTGAGTGAGAATAATATTTGATTGGTTGAAAAAGGTTAAGTGACAATCAATAATGTTTCACTTTTTTTAAAATTATGTGTTTTGTTTTTGGTGACAATAATTTTAAAACGGAATGAGTTGCGGTTTATTAAGACTTCTTGATTGTTCTCTTTTCATTATACATATATTTGTTTTGCTAAACCCAAATGCTTTGAGAGGGTTGTGAATCCTATTATGTTTAAATGATCATCTATGTGCTCAACAGAAAAATGCCATGTTTGTGTATATAACCGGACGGTACAGTAAGGACCGGACACATCTTACCGGATGGACAGGAAAGAGCCGGACGGCAATTCATCGACACGCGTCCCCCATAGCTGACACTACCTGTCAGGGATGTGCTACCCCTACATGTCAGAAACAGTTACCTACTAGTACTACGCACAGTACCTTAACAGTAGAAAGGTACAAGTCCAAAGTAGTATAAATACTTCTCATTTACTCTTATAATTCTCAGCATTTACTGCACTTACACACACATACTTTCATTAATACCCTGTACTTACTTTCACGCCTGAGCTGGGTCCTGGGACAAACCCCGGGGCGAGGCTAACGCGTTCTTTCATTGTGTTTCCAGATCCGAAGGACTCTCAGGACTCTCGGCTAGGAGACCACAACAAATTACTCAAACAAATTGGCGCCATCCGTGGGACCCGGGTTCAATCTACCAGGGTCGCACTATGTCGGGTCCGAACCCCGAAACCTCAGGTGGTAACGATGATACCTCCTCGGAATTGAAAGAACAGATTGAGGGACACCTGTCCGCCCTCAAGTCTCTAATGGAAGATTACAACCGAAGGGAAAAGGTCCAACCCATCCGGTTAGATTTCATCGAAGATAGTAATGGAGATGGGGCGCGAAAGGATAGAACGTCCGGGGGAATTGCAACGGGGGCAAAGGTGTCGGACGACGACTTGGGAAAACCTTTCAAAGAGATAGCCAACTCTCCGTTGTCCCGGAGGCTTCTAGAATTCTCGGCTCCGGAACACAGAATGCCATCCCACATCAAGCTCTATGACGGTTCGACGGACCCGGAGGATCACCTCACTAGATTTTCCGGGGCCGCAATGCAGGGATGCTGGCCCATGCCGGTATGGTGCCGTATGTTTCAACAAACACTGGATGGAAGCGCGCGAGGTTGGTATGACAAACTCCCCTTCGGAAGTATTGACGAGTGGGCGGACCTCCATCATCAGTTTACAACCCGTTTTGCTCTCCGCAAGAAATGCCTCAGGGACCCCACAGAAATAACCAAGATCGTCAGGAAGGCCAACGAATCTCTACCTGAATTCAAGGAAAGGTGGACTACGGAAACCGGATTCATCCAAGGGGTGCCAGAAATAATGCGGATATCTTCTTTCATGGATGCATGCAAGAACCCCGAGTTGGCGAAACGCTTCGCTGACCGAGTACCGAAGACGGTGGAGGAAATGATGAACCGGGTGGATGATTTCGTAAGATCAGAGAAGGCCTTCATTAGTACCGAGTTGCCTCGAGGAGAAAGAATGGAGGCCTCGAGAAGGCCTCCCGTCGGTAACTTTAGACGGGAGGAAAGACAATACCGGGGACCCTACGGGGGAGATAAGAGACCGTACGAAAATAAAAGTAGTAACACCAGACGAGACTGGTACGCTCCCTACAAACCTAGGGAACGACCTCCGTTGCTTCCTCCTCGAAACGACCATCACGAACGCCAAAACTATCCTGCCAAACTCTCATTAAACTCCCTCACTAAACTGCCTCGGGAAATCCTAGCGACTGAATGACAGTTGCAGCTCCCCGTCCCTAGACCGCTTGACCGCCCGCTCAGGAGGGAGGACCAGGATAAATATTGTGACTACCACATGGGCAGTGGACATCACACAAATGACTGCATTCAACTGAAAAAGCAACTAGAAACGGCTCTAGAGTCCGGGAAACTCAATCATCTGGTAAAAGACGTTCGACAAAAGGGTGGTCGGCAACGAGAGGATGAACCGCGACAGGACAGGATCATCAACATGATTCGCACACACATGAACGACAGAAAGAGGAAAAACAGAGAGCCACCGGAAGAATGGATGAATGTTCCACTGACATTCCCTCCTATATCGCCAGACGATGTGTCAGAAGAACCAATCATCATAGAGGCGACCATAGAAGGGTACCTCGTTCGGAGAGTCTTTGTAGATGAGGGGGCGTCTGTTGAGATTATGTTCGAACACTGCTTTAATCAATTACATCCTTCTCTCAAGGCGAAATTAAGACCCACTCGAACGGACCTACTTGGGTTCGCAGGTAGCATAACCAAACCGCTGGGTAAGTTGGAGCTAGATGTAGAATTTGGGAAGGGGAGACTGTCTCGGAAAGCTACCATGAAATTCACGATCATCCGTGCCCCTTCACCATACAATGTTATCCTTGGACGGAGCGGGCTCAAGATACTCCGGGCAATCCCCTCCACCATTCATTCGATGATGAAATTCCCCACGCCGGGAGGTATCGCCACACTGACCACCAGGTTCGCCGCAGTCTTGGAGTGCCGGAGGATAGAAGAGAGTCAGACAGAGAAAGAGCAGGATATGGTCGAAGGAAATGGACAGGGAGCTGGGAAAACAGAGGAAGTAATGATTAACCCGGCGTATCCAGATCAACTCGTCACTATAGGAGGAAAATTGACTAAGGGTTGTAAAATTCAGCTGAAGGAATTGCTCGCCGGCAATCTGGACGTATTTGCGTGGGAACCAAGTGACATGACAGGAGTACCACGAAGAATCATAGAGCACCGCTTGAACATAAATGCATCAGTAGAACCCGTATGTCAGAAACGAAGGGTGTTCGCCCCGGATAGAAGCCAAGCCGTGCTTAAGGAAGTAGAAGAATGGACTCGTGCTGGAATTGTCCGCCCGGTGAGATACCCAACATGGATATCTAATCCTGTGTTGGTGAAAAAGAGCGATGGCACCTGGAGGATGTGCGTCGACTTCAAAAATGTCAACTCGGCATGCCCAAAGGATTATTATCCTCTGCCCAACATTGATTGGAAGATAGAGTCCGTAATGGGGTACAAATACAAATGTTTCTTGGACGCATACAAAGGTTACCACCAAGTACAAATGTCTAGGGAAGACGAAGAGAAGACAGCTTTTTATACGGACCAAGGGACTTATTGTTACACCAAGATGCCCTTCGGCCTTAAGAACGCCGGTGCCACGTATCAAAGGTTGGTCGATGAAGCGTTCCAAACACAGATAGGTAGAAATTTGGAAGCCTATGTTGATGACATGGTCATCAAAAGCAAAGAGGAGAGAGAAATGCTAGCGGACATTGCAGAAACGTTCGACAACCTGAGGAGGATTAATATGAAGCTTAACCCGAGAAAGTGTTCGTTCGGAATGGAGGAAGGAAAATTCCTGGGATATTTGGTCACCTCCGAAGGGATCCGGGCTAACCCAAAGAAGACGAAAGCCATATTGGACATGCAATCACCCCGGACGTTGAAGGAGATGCAAAGCCTCAGTGGCAAGTTAGCGGCTCTAAATCGATTCCTCTCCAGGTCGGCTGAACGGTCATTACCTTTCTTTGAGACATTGAAAAATATCACCAAGGAGAATAAGGACGAGTTTAGGTGGACGGAGGCAGCGGAAGATGCCTTCCAGAGGATGAAAAAGCTCATCGAAGAGCTCCCTTCTTTAACCACGCCGATCACCGAAGAAGTTTTATATGTGTATATCGCTGCTGCCGACGAAGCCGTTAGCACAGTGTTAGTGACGGAGAGACAGGGGAAACAGAATCCGGTACATTACGTTAGTAGAACATTGAATGAGGCGGAAAAGAATTACGCACCGTTAGAAAAACTTGTCCTATCCCTGTTGCATGCGTCCAGGAGATTGCGGAGGTACTTCGAAGCTCACCCGATTAAGGTCGTCACCGACCAACCAATCAAGCAAATCCTCAGTAAAGCACACACGTCCGGAAAGCTCGCCAAGTATTCGGTGGAGTTGGGGGCATACAACATCGACTACATTCCCCGGAATTCCATCAAGGGACAGGTTCTTGCCGATTTCTTGTCCGAAGCTCCCATTGGTGATAGTTCCCCTTCATATTTCCAACAACCAGCGAAAAAGCTAAGCAGAGACGAAACTGATAGATGGACGCTGTTTACAGATGGATCCTCCAACAAAAAGGGGGCGGGCGCCGGGTTGGTGCTAGTCAGCCCTACAAAGACAGAGTACACCTATGCTCTCCGTCTAGACTTCGAAGGTACCACCAATAACGAGGCTGAATACGAAGCTCTATTGGCCGGCTTAAGGATAGCAGCGGATATGGGCATACGAAACGTACGAGTGTACGTCGATTCAAAACTGGTAGCTAATCAAATAAATGGTGACTATGTAGCTGCAAATGCCAACATGGTAAAATACTTGGCCAAGACGAAAGGGTTGATTGCTAGCTTCGAAAAGTTCTCCATTAGCAATATTCCCCGAGCAAGAAACCAAAAGGCCGACGTGCTAAGTAAATTGGCAACCGTGGCGTTTGATCACCTCACAAAGGAGGTTCTGGTTGAAGTTTTGACGGAGAGATCAATAGGGAAAAGAGAGGTGAATGCGGTGGTGGAAGAAGAAGGAGATAACTGGATGACACCCATCATTAAGTGCCTAACCGAAGGGATATGGCCGGAGGACAGAAATGAAGCACGAACACTCCGGATGAAAATCAATCAATACGTAATGGACCAAGGAGTTTTGTTCAAGCGGTCTTACCTGGTACCCTTGCTAAGGTGCGTAGGTCCTTTGCAAGCCAATTATGTAATCAGAGAAATACACATGGGGGCGTGCGGAATGCACTCCGAGCCGCGAATGGTAGTGGCAAAAGCCATGAGACAGGGATACTACTGGCCGACCATGCACCGGGACGCCAGGAATGAAATCCGAAAATGTGACTCCTGCCAGATCCATTCCAGGGTCCCCAGACTTCCGAAAACGCCAATGACGTCCATAATGGCCCCGTGGCCCTTCTACCAGTGGGGAATGGACATCCTAGGCCCATTACCCCAGTCATCGGGGAAGGCAAAGTACGTGATAGTGGCTATCGATTATTTCACCAAGTGGATCGAAGCTAAACCACTGGTCCGCATAACGGGAAAGGAGGTCAAAAGGTTCACATGGGAGAACATAGTGTGCAGATTTGGCCTCCCACAGATAATAGTCACTGACAATGGGACACAATTTGTTAATGACCCATTCAAAAGATGGTGTGAACAGCTACACATACAACAGATCAACACGGCGGTAGCTCATGCACAGGCGAATGGACTAGTTGAAGCCGCTAACAAAAGTCTAATGAACGGCATCAAGACTAGGCTGGGTAGAGAAAAAGCTGGATGGGTGGAAGAATTACCTAACGTCCTCTGGGCTCACCGTACAACACTTAAAATGAGCAACGGGGAAACACCATTCAGTCTAACGTATGGCAGTGAGGCTGTCATACCGGCTGAAATAGGGATGCCAACGCATCGGACAATGATGGTTAGAGAAGGGATGAATGACGACGAGGTCCGTCTGAATCTGGATATACTGCAAGAAAGGAGGGAAGAAGCAGCAATCCGAGAGGCCAAGTACAAAGCCAAGATTGAAAAATACTACAACCGACGTGTCCGACCGGAAACTTTCCGTCCCGGAGACTTCGTGTACCGCTGAAACGAGGCCAGCCGCGTTGAAGACCAAGGTAAGCTAGGCCCAAAATGGGAAGGGCCATATCGTGTGACAGAAGCATATCAGAATGGATCCTATAAGTTATATACGATGGACGATCAGGAAGTCCCCCGGAAGTGGAATGCTGTGAACCTCCGGAAGTGTTATTTATAGTTTGTATTCTGTTCAGAATTCTGGGTTGTAAGACTTGTCTAAGTCATTTTGTTAATCAAATATCAGAAACCCTCCGGATGGAGGGAAATTTTCCGTCATGAGCCACGAAGTAAACCTAAATTTGAGCGGAGATTAGCTACCTCCGTTCGACCCGACGGTAACAAACCTAAGGGATAACTTCTACGACCCTACGGTACCAAACCTAGGGGTCCGTCATATAACCCGACGGTAACAAACCTAAGGGATAACTTCTACGACCCTACGGTACCAAACCTAGGGGTCCGTCATATAACCCGACGGTAACAAACCTAAGGGATAACTTCTACGACCCTACGGTACCAAACCTAGGGGTCCGTCATATAACCCGACGGTAACAAACCTAAGGGATAACTTCTACGACCCTACGGTACCAAACCTAGGGGTCCGTCATATAACTCGACGGTAACAAACCTAAGGGATAACTTCTACGACCCTACGGTACCAAACCTAGGGGTCCGTCATATAACCCGACGGTAACAAACCTAAGGGATAACTTCTACGACCCTACGGTACCAAACCTAGGGGTCCGTCATATAACCCGACGGTAACAAACCTAAGGGATAACTTCTACGACCCTACGGTACCAAACCTAGGGGTCCGTCATACAACCCGACGGTAACAAACCTAAGGGATAACTTCTACGACCCTACGGTACCAAACCTAGGGGTCGTCATATAACCCGACGGTAACAAACCTAAGGGATAACTTCTACGACCCTACGGTACCAAACCTAGGGGTCCGTCATATAACCCGACGGTAACAAACCTAAGGGATAACTTCTACGACCCTACGGTACCAAACCTAGGGGTCCGTCATATAACCCGACGGTAACAAACCTAAGGGATAACTTCTACGACCCTACGGTACCAAACCTAGGGGTCCGTCATATAACCCTACGGCGCCAAGACGCCTAAGGAATAATATCATTTGTTCAGAAAATCTGACTACCACATAAGCACGCATGAAGATCATAACAGCGAAGTGTGTAAAATAAATAAATAAACAATGGTAATACTGCTAAGAAAAATGCAAAATCACGACACATCTGAACGGACGAATCATCAGCAAAATATAAATATGTACCCCAAACAGGAGGATCATCCGAATGAACAAGCATGAAAATAAATTGTCAGCTGTCACAAATCAAATATTACAGACCAAGCGGAACAACGAAATAATCTAATGATCCTGCTCTTGATCAGCATTAACCACCCCGGAACTGCCAACACCGGGGGTAACTCCAGTTCCTTCCGGAAAGATGTTCATAAGATCAGCCAAGGGAAGACGATAAGAAGCAACTATCTTTTCCACAAAAGGGAACTGCTTGGAAAACATGCCATCATAGGCAGTCCGGAAGTTGAGTGCTCCTGACATATCAAAACCAGAGGAGGAATTCACAATCTCTTCAATCTGTTCGGCCTCCCGACCGACCTTGATCCCTTGCAACCAGCCGGCATCTATGGCTGCATTAAAGACATCTCCCCAGGCCATCTGATATTCATCGCTCTCTTGAAGTCTCTTGATAACCAACGGAACCAGCTTTCGGACATAGTTGTACCTCAGAATCTCCGCTTGGCTTGACTCCACAGTTAGTCTCTCCACCGTTTGACTCAGCTCGGCAGCCTTTGTCTCGGCCGTCTCGAGAGCAGTTGTCTTCACGGCCAAAACATTTTCCAGAGCTTGCATCTTTCCGTCCTGCTCACCAATCTTGGCCAACAGACCATCCCTTTCCAACTCAACGGCAGATAACTGGTTCGACAACCCCTCCTCTCGACTAGCACAATTCTGGTGCTGCTGCTGAAGTTCCTGGTTGGCTTTGGTCAGAACCTCAACCGAACGACGTTGCTCAGAAAGCTCAGACTCAAGCTCTTTGATCCGATCGGCCGAGCTAACACAACCCTCATGTGCCTGATAAAGTTGGGCATAGTGGTAGCTCGTCCTCTCGAAACGCTGAAGAACATCTGCTTGAGCCAAGCTCCCGCGTGCTAACTCAAACCAGGCACGCTGGGTGGCCTGGTGATCAGTCAAAGTGCCCTGCTCCGATCGGACTGAGGGAGGAGCCAGATGCACCATCAAGTCTCTGCAAACCTCTGCATCGTTCATACTGGCCCCAGCGGTCAGTTTCCATCCGGGAATGTAGGGTGCTGAAGAATCACCCCGTTCTATACACAAAGGACTTGCTTCAGATATAAAAAAAAAGAAAAAAGAAAAAAGGTGAGAAAAAAAGACGAAAAGACAAATTTACCTCTGGATCCCCTGCGAGGAAATGCCTGACGACTAAGATCAGCGGAGATGGATCCGGAGGGGCCTGCGAACGAAAAACAAGACAAAACATGACTTCCTGACAGACAACGATAATCAACAGGTTCAGAATATACCTTCGTAAGCAAAAGCTGAAACATTTGGGCCGCCCAAATCTTCGTCCGGATCAAACATATCAAAGCCAAGACCATCCCCTTCAAGCTGATTGCCCGCAGTTTCCTGGGCAATATTTTCCGAACCGCTCACCAGGTTGGTAGCTTCGGTATTCCCAGCCTCCCCGCCTACCGGAATCTCCACATTCTCAACATTCTCTTCATCCTGCACATCTTCAACATCCGCCGGGTGTTCCACATTTACTCCATCGACCCCCTCGGCGTTCGGATGACTTATGTTTATGGGGGAAGGGGATCGAGTTCGATCACCTTCAGAAGAACCTTCATCCTCCGATACCAAGACGCTAGAAGGATGGACCCTCTTGTGTGGCCGATGAGGGGGATCAACGGATGTACGCTTCCTGCTCACATTAGGCTGAGTAGCCTGCTTCTTCCTATCCTTTGCTGCCCGAGCATCTATTACCCGTTGGTTGGGTCTCTCAACAACCCGTTGAAGTCCTGACTTGGCAGGAAGAGGATCTTCAGGGCCCAGCGGCTCAGTCACATGCATCTCGGGGGCACCCCCATCGGCCAAGGCTGGCCCCTTGCCGACACGAGAAAGGGAAGTGTTCGGGAACCTAAGGAAACGAGACATCGGTACAACTGCATAGAAAGAACAAGTATAAGTACGGCATAACAAAACACAAAAGAACACAAGACGCTAGATTTACAACAAAGAGAGTTACCGTTCCCCTCCCCGTCCTTAAAAACCGGTCGATGACTGGGGTACTTCCAAAGCTTGGACAAACCGGCCTCGAAGAGCAGGGCAGGATGAAGGGCCTGTATATCCACAACAGCGGCCGTCAAAGCATCCACATGCTCTGACTGATAACCCCCCGCCGGCGGCAGCTCGGAAACACTGGAGTCCGGATGTCTCCAGGGCATGGCTTGAGGAATCGCCCTGCGGTCGATAAGGAAGAACCTGTCCTTCCAATGCTTCAAACTCGAACAGGTTTCGTTGAAATTCCTCGCCGGACTATTCTTACCGGTACGACGAGCAAAGGAGAACCAATGCCCTTGCTTTTGCAACGTATAAAAAAGACGGAACAAAGTCACATACGGAGCAAAGTTCAAACTCCTACAATACACTTCGAACAAAATGACCTTCGTCAAACCAATCGGAACTAGCTGGGATATATGCACCCGGAAATGATTAAGAACCTGAAGAAGGAAGGTCGAAAATGGAACTCTAACCCCTGAAAACTCAAGATATGCTTCGTAGATCCCAATGGCATTCCTCGGTAAACGTTCCATAGTCAGGCCGGGAGGTGGTAGACGGGGATGTAAATCCTCGGGAATCCCGTATACCCTTGCGGCCTCAATCACATCTCCCTCCGACATAACGGACGTATATATATGAATATCGAACTTCGGCATAACATCCACGCCGCCGGAGGACGATGCAACGTTACCCGTTCGCTCAGATGCAGACGCAACGTTTTCTTGTGAACCGAAGGCCATAACTTAAGAACGGAGGGACAAGGTAACTCTCTTACGAAGGGAAAGGAAGGGAAGAGTCGGAGAAACGCACCTGATAAGAAGACGAAGAGACCGGAGTGCAAGTGTGGGAAGAAAAGTAAAACAGTAAAAAGAAAAAAAACGGGAGGCATAAGCATTATATAGGGGAAGTTGATGGAACAGTAAAGCGTCGCATCGTGTCAGACCCACACGTGGGTTAATCTGAGCCACCCACGCCCATATCTTGGGACACGTGCCCACATCTCACGATTCCCGGTACAAATGCGATTTACCCCAGGTAATGGGCCTGGGCCCATGGAACAATGAGCCAGCGATAAAACAACTTGGCCCGGATAGAACAAAGATAATACGAGAACAACGGGGGCCCAATTGTCCGGACAAACGAAATATCATATTACACCTTCTCAAAGCTGTAACACGATACTGGGGGGGGGGGACATGTTTGTGTATATAACCGGACGGTACAGTAAGGACCGGACACATCTTACCGGATGGACAGGAAAGAGCCGGACGGCAATTCATCGACACGCGTCCCCCATAGCTGACACTACCTGTCAGGGATGTGCTACCCCTACATGTCAGAAACAGTTACCTACTAGTACTACGCACAGTACCTTAACAGTAGAAAGGTACAAGTCCAAAGTAGTATAAATACTTCTCATTTACTCTTATAATTCTCAGCATTTACTGCACTTACACACACATACTTTCATTAATACCCTGTACTTACTTTCACGCCTGAGCTGGGTCCTGGGACAAACCCCGGGGCGAGGCTAACGCGTTCTTTCATTGTGTTTCCAGATCCGAAGGACTCTCAGGACTCTCGGCTAGGAGACCACAACAAATTACTCAAACATAAAGCAAAAAAGGTGTTGGAATCAATGATCAAAACGTGCTTCTAAATGTATTAGTGAGAAAGAATAATGACTCCTTAGTTCCTATTGCTCACTGTGCCAATGTAGCTTAAATTTGAGGTTGAATTTAAAGCGACGTGTAGTCACCATGTCAATTATATACGGTTCAAGCAAAAAAAATATAGTATTTGTTTGTCATACCATGTGCGATCAATGTTGTTATAGCTAGCAGTTTGCTTAGTGTCGAATTAACACCTCGAAAACATTGTTTATCCGTTTCTATTTTAGTATCCGCAAGTTCAACTTACCACTATTCTTCTTTCAAAGTCAAAGTTTCTATTTTTCAAAAGTAATGAAAAGGACAAAAATTTAAATTAAAGCTATTCTTATTATGCAAAACTCCCTTTGTTGGTTTTTGAATAGTTATATACTTGTATTTTATTGAATACTCGTAATTCACTTTTATTAGGAAGTAAAAATTATATTGAAATAATGAAAAATGTAAAGTCATTTTGACCTGTCGTTGCAATTTGTAAAAGTTACATAGAAAAAATTGGGTTTAAAGAAAAAAAATGTTTGATTTCCGCAGACTCAAATTTCTTTTGAACCACTAATAGAATTATGCAATGGCTGAAGCATAGAGAAAGCATATATAAGGTAAAACGCAACTGATCGAGCATGAACTGAAACCACCAACCACAATAACATAATAAAGTTAAGAATTGTTTATGTGGCGGTTAACAGCCTCATCGGATCAAATCCATAATCATCGGCATTAGATTAAAATCAAATAAAAGAAAACTCATACCAATAGCACCAACCGAGACCAATAACCATAAACCACCAACCTAGACCAATACCAAAAGTACTTTCATAACATCCGTTTAAGACTAAAACCACAAACCAAAATGGTGCTTATGTACACCAAGACCACAAAACCACCGGGTGACTATTGGATCTCAACAAATCTGGTTAGATCCTACCCACACAAACACAACAGCAACCACACAAAGCACAAATACTTTCGGTTCATGGTTTCCAGCCAAACTATCATACTCCGGCTAAACCACCGAAACTAAACGTCAACACCATGCTTGTTGATGGTGGCTATGCGCATCTCGATAGATCAAAAAATACATACGGCAAAAGATCTCAAAAAACGTTTAGAGAAGTAGAGTTTTCAGTGGTGTCAGGTCCAGGTGGTGGGAGGCTTGTTGATGGTGGCTATGGACAAACGAAACCACCAACAACAACCAAAAACCCAGCCCCGACTACCTGAAACTACCTAAACCACCGAAAGATGGTGGCAATTTCGGCGGATGGTGGCGGTGAGGTTAATGGCGGCAGCTATTGTTTTTGTTTAGAGAGAGATGTGTGTTTTAGGTTAGAGAAAATAAGTGAAGAGAGAAGAAAGAAAATAAATATGTGGTGTGAGTATTGTGTGTTCCTGATTTGTTTTTAATTGTGTGTATGAAACAAGTATCTTCTCCATCAATGTGTTTCTTGAATTAGTTTGCAATTCCAAACACATTCATTATAGTTTCCTTTTGTGAAATAGTGAATAGTTTTCAGCTATATTCTCACGAGTACTGTGAAGCAGGAAGGTCTATATTCTCACAAGTATTCTTGGTATAAATAGTGAATAGTTTCCAACTATATGTAGTTGACCATACGTAGTTTCCAGCTAGTGAAATAGTGATATAGTGAATAGTTTCAACAAGAATTCACATATGTAGTTTCCTAAAAAATGCGTAGTTTCCATCAATAATAATTTCGTGGTATAGTTTCCATCAATAATAGTTTGAGATATTTTTCAACTATTCAACTAAGCTTAACTTTCAACATTTAACATTTTCATTATTATAGTGACAAGGGTAATTTAGGAATTGACCAAAAGTTAAGGAGTTCACTTTGACTCTTTTGACATTATAAGTAGCAAAGATTGACAAGATTTCACATGAAGCTCGCCCGCCCATCGGGCGGGTCATGAAGCTAATATATATATATATATATATATATATATATATATATATATATACACTAGAACGGTACCCGCGCAATGCGGCGGCGGGTACCTGTGACTATATTTTGCGTTATTCGGTTACACATTTAGTTGTCTTTATGCTTTATAAGTAGAGATGGTAGACATGCTTAAGCCAAATAATTTTAGTTTGAACAACCAACCTGCTTCCTAACAAACTTCCTAACCAATTTGCTTCCTAACCAATTAATATTGAAATCCTTCCATAATAAGCAAGTAAAAGTCTGAATTTTAAGCCTTTCTAATTATAGAATAGTCCCAAATACATTATATAGTAGTATAGATATATTATTTTTGGCCATCAATACTCCATAAGTCAACATAAGTGGGTGAAAAAGAAAAACGATTGAGTTTCTTGACTTATGATTAAATAAATGTAGTAATGGACTTTGTTTATCTAACTAATCTCTTTGATCTAAATATTTATTGGGCTTTGATGGTACTACGGGAATATTGGGTTTTGATAGTAAATAAATATAAGTATTTATATTTATATTCTTATTTCTTTTTTGACATATTAGTGGATTAAGTAATATCGGTGATTTATAGTGGTAAATAATTATATTTTCGAAATCGTGATTCTGGCTCAACGTTTGATATAAAGATTTATTTATTTATTTATTTTAATACAATGCGTGTGTTTTTTGAAATTAATAATGTGTATTTTTGAAAAATTATCAAGTTTAAAATTGATCAAACTTAAGGTTTATTACGCAAAATGTAAAATTTCAAAATTTCAAGAATGGGTATTCACTATTTATAAGTAATTTTTGAACCTCATCCATTTTGGAAAATCAGGAATTTACGAAAATTTACACTACGCGATAAACATCTATCGGCTTTCCTTATATCATTGAGATTTTAACGTGTAATTATCCCAATACTCTCTTTATAAGAATTCTTAATTTAATTAATGTCTTGGTTATTTTATTGCTAATGGATTTTAGTGTAGAAATCAGAGGAATACCAAAAATTATATCATTGAGATTCAACTAAACTATTATAGAACAATGACAATAAATAATAAAACACACAAACAAACCCTAAGTATTAAACAAGCCTAAACCAACAGGCCGGGCCAATAAGCCTTATTTGCTAACATCCTCCCTCAAACTCACAATGTCGTAGCGGTGAACATCGAGAGTTTGTTATACACAAAATAAACTAAAACTGAAAACTAAACATGCATATTCGGAGTGTCCCAGAGCTCAAGCTCAGTGCTAAACGATGTCTCAGTCTGATGCAATCCAAAATGCAGAGTACCAACACCGCGAAATCAGTCAATTCTGAAACAGACGGACCAAAGTCGACACAAAACCAAACCCAAATGCATAATCGGAGTTGAGCAACACAAGTACGGAGATGAACGAGAGTAGTTTAAGTAGACAGAATAGATTCAAACAGGCAGATTCAGACAGACACATGCAGATTCAGACAGATAGATGCAGAGAAGATTCAAGCAGACATGTGCAGAACAATAACAGGACCAGATGAAACAAGACATATGCAGAGCCAAATGTAACCAAATGCGGAACCGGGTAGAATTAAAGTGAAACCAGGCGGAACGAGATGCAAAACACGTGTGATACCAAAACAAGTTGTTGATTTCAAGATGCTACACATAATACTCAAGACATAGTCATATTAGTTAAGATTGTAACATCACCAACACCAATACTAATACCAATACCGAACTAATAAGCTATAACCCGAATAAATACAAATACTAACGAAACTTTCAATATCACGAACCATCAAACATCGAAATCCTTTAAATCACGAAACTGATAATCAAATGAACCAAACAAAAGCAAACATAATAACCCAGTCTATGAAACATAACTAGAACTCAAACATCAGCTTCCTGCCAAAACCGAAATACTAACAAATATACTACAACCTAGGTTGCACGGACACGAACACGGCGATACGCCAAAATCTAAAAATATAGGACATGGACACGACATGGACACAAGAATTTATATATATGTGTAAAAAACATGTATAAAACATTAAAATCAAATGAAGTACCATGTTTCATAGCCAAAGACTTAGGTTGTACATTCATAAAGTCATAATTCATAAGTCATAACTCATAACAAAGCAAAATAGTAAAAACATGGTTTCATAGCCAAATAGCCAACTAGCTAGTCATCTTCGTCATCAACATCAACTATATCATCGGTTATGAATAACATGGCTTCCAATTCCGGCTCATCAAGAGAAAGGTTGGCCATTCCAAGTATCCCAACATCATCTAAAGTGTAAAATCCATCTACTCCCAAATCCTACATGCTACTCTTACCTTTTATATATTCGGGAGATTGCCTTGATAGAAGACGAAGATTTGAATGCACAAAAACTAAGTCTTCGCCTCTTTGGGGTGTAATCTTGTTCCTAAGCAAAGAGTTTATGAAAGAATATGTACTCCAATTTCTCTCACAACATGAAGATGAACAAGGTTACCCAAGTAATTTTAATGCTAAATTTTGAAGCAATGATGTTGAAGATCCATATGCAATCCACCACAAATCAGGATCCAAATATCCACGATTACTAATCAAATTAGTACTTGCAAACTACCTAACAACTCATGAGAGTTTGGCAAACTCCATGTGGATTTCTTTACGCTCAAGTATGGAAGGAAAATATTTCTCAAAACACTTTAAACTTTCATCAGCCTTATGTGAGGGAAGCCGATTGGGAGACTCTTTAAGCCATTTATCACTATAATACCTAGGGTTCAAAGAGTGAGCCAAACAATGAAGAGGTGTGTTGCTTTTAGCCTAACGATCCACTAATATATTGTGCACAATAGAGTAAAAGGGAGAAACTTCTTCTTCTTGTTTTCCTTCATGGCGATAGATAACCACTTTCACATTCTCTATCATAGAATCCCACCAATCATACACCAAGTGAAGACATGGTTTATTGGTATCCGCCTTCCTTTACATCTCATATATAGGCTCTATGAAAGTAATAATGTAATCAATCTTATCCCCCTACAAATCAATCAATATCTTCTCCTTGACAAAAGATGCTTTTTGAACATCATTATAGTTTGCCCAATTTGGGCTAACTACCATATTCAAAAGCTCTTGCTTGATGAACTTGAATCTTTTAAGCATGATAATGCTAGAAGCAAAATGAGTCTCTGTAACTGAAAGCAACTTCAACTGTGAATTAGCATTAAACATTGACAATCGCATATAATGATTCATAATGAAGTTCTTAATAGCCATTACATCTCCGGTAACCTCTGTAATCCAACTACACTCTTCATATGTTTCTGCATTGGGTTATGTATTCTTTGCACCACAAATATTTTTCAAATCAAGATTCAATGTATGCACCACACACGGAGTCCAAAAAATATGAGGAAACTGGTTTTCAATTAACAACCCCGCACTCCTACACATAGTTGCATTGTCTGTAATCACTTGAACTACATTTTGAGGGCCAACTAATAAATAACTTCTTTGAGTAAGTTGCAAATAAAGTACTTATCTTTGTATTCACCCTCACAATTGAGCGCTTGTAAGAACATTGGACCACCTTCACTAGCCGCCATAAAATTTATCAATGGCCTTATTTGAGCATTTGTCCACCCATCACTAACAATGCTCACACATTTTCTCTTCCAAGCCGTCTTAAGAGGTTAAAGCAATCCTTTAATGTGTCGTCTTTCCTTTACTAAAAGCAAGGTTCTCAAAGCATTATAACCCGGAGGAACATAACCAGCAAGATGTTGCTATTTGCGGCTCTAGTGTATGAGCGAATGTAGTATGGATTTTTTGCAAGAGAAAAATGCCAAACTCGATGAATAGAACATTCTTTCAATCTCATAATCTAAATCTTGTCGAGCTTGTACATTGAAAGCCATCTCAAGAGGGGAGTCACCCATTACCTTCTTTCTTTTTAATGGGAGTGTATCAAGACCTTGAAGGCGAGTTCCCATTGAAGTTCCTATAGAAGTCGATGATGAAAACGAATTAGTTCGACTATTAGAAGGTGGAAGTGGTACTTGTTTAGGTAAAACTCTAGCCGCCTTCGTTTCAAACTCTCCTTGTTCTCTTTCCATAATAACCAAATCATTAGAAGATACCTTGGTACATTCCGAAATTTCAGTACCACCAATCTTTAGTAAATGACTTTTTACACGTGCATAAGAAGCCGAAAATGATTTATTGCAATAGTTACACGTAAACCAAATACTTCTTCCTCCACCAATCTTCTCTCCAACACTAATAAAATTCCAAAGAGAAGGTCGACTATTATTACTATTAGAATCTTCCTCAGAAAATAATATAATATAACTATTAATATGTAATTGAACAATACAACTATCAATCAATAAAGATTCAACAGTTCAAAAAAAATAATAATAAATAAATAACAGAACAATACTTCATTCCTTAATCAAAATCCCTAATTCCCAAATCAAAATCCTTAATTCCTCAATTAGAGTCTTAGAGACAAAGATATTCAAATTAGAGAAAAGAGATTAGAAGTAAAAACTTGATGTGATAGAGAGATCGTCGATTGAGCACAGATCGAGCAGAGATAGAGAGTTAGATCATGAGAGAAAAGAGAGATCTGAAAAGAGAGATAACGAAGAGAGGGAAAGACTTGTGGTTTCATCCGTGTTATGAACAGAGAGAGAGAGAGAGAGAGAGAGAGTTATGTTATGATTTTTTTCGAAGTATTGGAAAATCCGTGTCCAAGAAATATGTGTCTTTCATCCGTGTCCAAAACTCGTGTCCTACCCGTGTCCAAATTCGTGTCCAGATCGAATCGCACATGGGACAAGGCACGTGCGTGTCGGACACGTGTCCAAGCCGTGCCCGTTTCCGACACTACCACTCCTTACTTTCAGATGTGTCCGTGCTTCCTAGACTACAACTATATATATTAATTTCCGATCGAACACCACAAGCTGTAAATAAATCAATCATAAAAAACATCCCAATCAATATTCTAACCTCATTAACTCTATTCAATATGCTTATATGGATCCCTAAAATCAATAAACTTATTTAAAAACATTCAACACTTCCAGTATGCTTATATGGTTCCATCCAAATAAACAAATGAAATACCGAACGAACTAATATGCATGCAAAATAGATACATTCAACCACCGTCCCACTAACTTGTTGTTTCAATCAATATCCATATGATTTTTTTATTAATTGAGCCATACCAGATTTCATCAATCAAGTATCTTTTTGTTAAAGTAATTTATTTCAACACTTACGGCTAATAGTAAATAACAAACGGCGGACCAAGCGATCGAACAAACTTTTTTTCTTTTACTTTTTTCTTTTTTCTTCATAGCTCTGATGCTACGCAAAAATCAGTGAAATACCGAAAATTATATTATATATTCATATTCAGCTAAACTATTACAGCATAATGAAAATAAATAATAAAATACACAAACAAACCATAACTATTAAACATGCCTAAACCAACGAGCCAAGTCAATACGCCTCATTAGCTAACATTTAGGAAATATTGTAAACACATGCACATGGAACTTCTGTATATACTCGAATATACATTCCTTTCAAAAATAAACGAACGTTACAAAACCTTTTGACTCATTTATATATTTAGCAATAAGTTCTAATAAGCATTATAAAACCTAACATTTCAAATTACCTTCTAACATTTGTTTTCTTCACGTTCTAGGTGGAATATTTTACGGTTTAAAAGTAGGCGCATGTCCAATATTGCTTCTTTTTTCTTTTCTTTTTTTGTGTGGTCATCGTTGAGCAAAACTTTCATATCATACGAGGAATTTTTGACTTGTCGCTTGATGTTTTTCTATATAAATCAAACAATATCAACCAATATATAATCATATACTTCAATTTAATTAATAGAAATATTGACGGCATTAAGAAAATGAAGTCCTACAGCTTTATTTTGTGTTTGCTTGTTCTCTTAGCAATTGTTGTAATATCTTATGCGGCAAGAACTTTACCACCGCAAACTTATAATCCAAAAGGTATGTTATACATATTGGCAAATTATGTATTTGTGTATAATATTGTAACTAGTTTTGGTTTTGAGATAAATTTAATTAGTTCTTGAGTGAACATGGTAACCAAATCTTTTAGTCATGATTTGTAGTAACAAAGTGAGAACGAAATTAAGGTATATTAATTGAATTATTGTGTGTTATTAGAATATTTTCCCCTGAATAATAAAAGTTGCTAAGTAATTTTTATGCAAGAAATAACGGATGCATAATTTTATATTACAAGGCTGATTTGAGGTGTACTTGTCATTCATATAATCTTGAATGATTGTTCAACGAGATAATAAAGTGAAGTTTAATAATAATAATAATAATAATAATAATAATAATTATTATTATTATTATTATTATTATTATTTATAAATTTCACTTTATTAGAAACTTAAAAGATTTAGAAAAAATTAGTGTGGGCCACCACTCCTTTAGCTATAGAAAAGATATTATTATTATTATTATTATTATTATTATTATTATTATTATTATTATTATTATTATTATTATTATTATTATTTATTTTATTATTATAAACATCACTTTATTAGAAACTCAAAAGATTTACAAGAAGTTAGTGGGAAGCCGAGATACCAACTGGGCTCCCACTCCTCTAGCTATAGAAAATTCAATCCTACTAAATATTTACAAGAAGTTATTAGAAACCCAAAAGATTTACAAGAAGTTATTATTATTATTATCATTATTATTATTATTATTTTGTTTGCTTTTAAAGTGATTTGAAAAAACTTGTTTTTGATAGAAAGGTCTTTTGAAATATTTTTTATGTATGGTATTATGGTGTATATGCTCCTGAATGTATTCTAACATATATTATATGATGCATGCAGTCGTTGAAGCACAAAATGGAGTTAATGATACCAAAGTTGCTCACCCGAATGAATGGGGTGGTTGGGGCGACTGGCCCTAGGATTTCAAGTTTATGTATTGTCTGCATTCTGCGCATTATTAACGATATCCTATTTTCGTTGTTGCATGCAATGATAGAATATTGAAGTTAATTAAGGAGCTAATAAAGAAAGTTGTGGCAATTTGATCATGTAATTTTGGAAATAAGTTTTTTTACGGAGAGTTAGTGATCATTTGTCACGGAGGGTTGGAGAAATCTAACTAATTCATTGGACACAAGTCCACAAAGTTGAGATCTGTTCATATTATACGGATCACATTCAGTAGTTTACTATTTATCGGACCCATAAAGATCCTCAGTTCAGTGAATTATGGTCGACTTTGTGAGTTGGCATCGTTGACTTTGAGGTGAACCTAAAATCAAACTTATGAATTATCAGTTGACTTTGACTTTCTAAGTTTGTACAACTGACCTAGCATGAAAGTGGACTTTAAGAAATATTACTCCGTATTTGGTAGTAGGTAGCATACATTAAAATGAATACTCTATAATACAGTTTTCTTTGCAAGTATGATCGATCATACGTAAACGTAAAGGTGGCAAAATGGGCGGGCCGGGCGGGCACGGGCTACGGGCTAAACGGGCGCGGGCTAAACAGGCGCGGGCCAAACGGGCGCATGTTATACGAATCGTTTTAGAAACGACCTAAAATAACAAAAAAAATTCCTCAAACGTAACACATCATTTAAATTTAAGTAACTAAATATAATATATCCATAAGTTTTTCATTTTAATGTTCTCCAATTGAGAGAAAAATATGCGCCCGTTATGCCCATTTAACTTCTAAATGGTCAATATATGCCCATTTAAAAAAAAAAGAGGGGACCCAAATGTACCCAAATCTTTTAAAAGTATGTCCATTTAGCCCATTTTTTTTATTTTGGGCACAAATTGTCACCTCTACGTAAATGGAATTTATTTTTGGGGCAGTATTTGGTCGTAGCTTTTATTATTCTCGTTAGAAGGCAATACTCATATATCTCACTCGATCAGTAGAATATATAACATACATATGAGATTGGCCTGTTTGTTGTAGTGAGATTTGAATAAAAAATAATAAAATTGAAATAAAAACAAGTAGAATCGTGTTATCACCATAAGATTGCTTAATGTGAGTATTTGTTGGTGATATATAAGATTGCGTTATTTCATCCATGTTAAATAAATTGTTTAAATGTTTAGTCAATGGCTAGGTTTTTGTCAAGTTTTATATTAGGTCATATATTATAACGCTCACATTTTTTCCTACTAATTTTGGGGAGGCAATATCTTATGCATTTTTCATATCTGCTCCTACATGTTGATCATATATATATGTTGATATTAGAACGATCAACAACCTGGAAGCAAGCTCGCGGAACTTGAAACTCGTAAAGTAAACTCAACACACCACAACAGATTATATATGATCGACTGAAAAGTAAACCCGCACAAGTATAACCCTCAATATCAAACGTTTATTGAGTAATGAAAGAATGAAGTACAATGACTACCTGGAAGCAAGCTCGCGGAACTTGAAACTCGTAAAGTAAACTCAACACACCACAGCAGATTATATATGATCGACTGAAAAGTAAACCCGCACAAGTATAACCCTCAATATCAAACGTTTATTGAGTAATGAAAGAATGAAGTACAATGACCCCTCCCCCCTCACCTCTTTATTATAGAGATGAGGGGGAAGAAAACTAAACCCTAAAGAGAGTTTAAACCGGCTGCAACAAAGGGAGAAGAAAGACTCACAAATGGCTTGTGCTCTCATCTCGTTTGACACCCTCTAATTGTATATATAGAGTTGACATACCGACATATACATTCCTATTTGACTAATAAGAGCTAAAGTTTCATAAAGACCCCTACACTATCTAACTATCATCACTAATATCTAACAATTTCCACCTTAGTGGTGATAGTTAGTCTTCTCCGATACGCAACAGCTTCAACCAGTGCTGGAACCTTGGATAGGGGTGTGGCTTCGTCCACGCACTAGTAGCAATAACCGCTACTAATATTAGCTTAGCTCCTGACTCTATAGAGAGTCCCTTTAGCCAAATAGCCTTCTTTGCAGCCTCCATAAGTGTCATATACGCCGCTTCAGTTGTTGACAAAAGCCTCTATGTGCAGCATCATAGCTTCCGAGCTTCCTTCACATCCTTGTATCATAAACCCGTACCTTGTGCTTGATCTACCCATGACAGTGATCGATCTACCCATAGCGTAGTCAAAATCCACAAAAACTTGTACGTCTGTCTGTAATCCACGATCGAACCTATCCAACATACCCACATCTACAGATGCTATGTCAGGTCTCGTGCAGACCATCTGATACTCCAGGCTTCCAACCGCATATGTATATGACAACTTACCATTCTTTACCACATCACAATCCCCTGATAGACTACCCTCCAACGACAGTATGGAGTGTCCTTCCAACAAAGTCTGTACTAACTTTCCGTTGTGAACCCTGGACTGTGACCCCCTCAGAGTATTACCACTCTGATCCCTGATGATCTCCATACCAAGTATATTTCCTTTTGCTTTATCCAGCATCCCTTGGTATCCCAGATCTCAGCCTTGCATCCGCAAGAAAAACCATACCGTCTATATAGAGAAATAGATGTATGAACATACCTGGTGTATACTCACAGTAATAGTCGTCGCTGTCGTCACTGCTTTTCCTGCAACTGTTGCTGAGCACATAAACATCTGACCGAGTATCCATATCTTCTTTCAATCCAGCCTTCCACTTGGAAATTACCTCACAAGCAACTGTATCTTTGAAAGTCAATGACTCATGTGCATATATCTTATCCACTACAGCAACTGCAAAAGTAGCCTCATTACTGTCTTCTCTATATGTGTTTAGTTCCCGTGCTATGTGTTGCTCCCTATCACGTGCTAAATGATAGTCCATCAAATCTCGAGTTTGTACTTCCCGTGAACCAGCTACCTGACCGACATTCCCCTGAGGTTCCACCTCAAATGTATGATCCCCAAGCGGTTCTACCTCAAACTCGACTCCCTGCAACACCTGCACTGAACCCGTACATACACCAGAACCAATGAAAGTTTTCTTGTATTCCTCACTCTCATTGAAACCCATATTCCTGTAAAGCACTACCTTTGAAGTAACGTCATCAAACCTCCAAAGCTTATTACCCACTATACCTTTATGGTATCCCAGGAATATGCACTTGACCTTAACCGGTTCAAGCATCCCTTGCTTATTACTAGCAAGCAGTCCGTGTTTGTCTTTCCTTCAAGTTGTTTAACCTCCAACTTTCTTTGAGCCACTGCAACATGATCGTTACTCTCCTGAATTACCTCAGTTTCACGATTTTCCTGAGCTCCCTGCAGTTCCACCTCAAACCAAACACGCTTTTGAACATGTACTCCATGGACCCTTGTTTTAACACCAAGACAAAGTTGCTTGAACCTAACTTGTTTTGAACCTCCATGTTTTTGTACAATATTCCCATCGAGCTTTTCGATGTTTAACCTAGTATTCATACTAGCCATTCTTCTTTAACCTTGCTACAAACCTTGTCAAGTTGCTTTTTAACCAACTTTACCGACAAGTCTCACAAGCCGTGTGTTAAACCCGCTTTCTTGTAATAATTGATCTACTAACCTTTAGAAAAACCCTAAAGCTTCGATCTTTCCACCTCAAGTCTACAACCTTGATATACCTTGTACTCCAAGTAATCACTTTTCTTGAATCCCAAGACAAAGCTAAACCTTACTTGTCTTCCAAGAACCACCAAGACTTGAATCCCAAAAAACCGAAAACTTGAAATTGAAACTTCTTGCAAAACCTTGAACAAAATCGATCAAAGAAAACCCTTTGATGATACCCCTGCTCAAATCGATCAAACTTCACCAATTCCATCGAATTTCTCGATGTCAAACTTGGCTCCCGTCATTCTTTAATTCCTTTATTAATTTGCTAAACCTCGTGAAAAAACCTCACAATCACAAACTAACAAAGTCCCTTGTGCAATACCCTTCAAATTATTTAATCTTTATTGAATAATACTAATAATATAACCTTATTATTATTATTATTATTCAAATAATAATAATATTATTATTCAAATATTATTCAAATAACAATATTAAACTTGGTAGTTTCCACTGGTGAATAAAATAATATTATTCAAATAAATTGAAGTTACTGTCATTCTTTCTTCTTCGTCAATTTGCCGACGAAAAACCGAAAACGACAACAGATGCTCGTCGATCTTCAATAACCGAAAAACCGACCAAACCTCAAGTCTTCCAAACCTTGTCGCAAACCCAGACAATTGAAGAACTCAAGAACCCTTAACCGTCGATACCCTGCTGCAACCTTGTCGTCCAAAAAAACCTTGAATGCAAGAACCCTTGCTGTTGAAAAACAAACAACAAGTAAACCCTTTACAAGATTCGACCTAGCTTCCACACCTTCGAACCAAGGCTCTGATACCACTTGTTGATATTAGAACGATCAACAACCTGGAAGCAAGCTCGCGGAACTTGAAACTCGTAAAGTAAACTCAACACACCACAACAGATTATATATGATCGACTGAAAAGTAAACCTGCACAAGTATAACCCTCAATATCAAACGTTTATTGAGTAATGAAAGAATGAAGTACAATGACCCCTCCCCCCTCACCTCTTTATTATAGAGATGAGGGGGAAGAAAACTAAACCCTAAAAAGAGTTTAAACCGGCTGCAACAAAGGGAGAAGAAAGACTCACGAATGGCTTGTGCTCTCATCTCGTTTGACACCCTCTAACTGTATATATAGAGTTGACATACCGACATATACATTCCTATTTGACTAATAAGAGCTAAAGTTTCATAAAGACCCCTACACTATCTAACTATCATCACTAATATCTAACAATATAAATCAAACAACACCCTTCACATAAAAACACAGGTTAAAAAGATGAAGTCCAATGGCTTTAATTTGTTCCTAGTAGTTCTCTTTGCACTGGTTCTCTTTTCTTTCACCACAAGAACTTATCCGACTGATCAGGCTGATATTCCAAAAGGTATACTCGATACAACACACACTCACATTTAAATGTGTATATATATACATAACTGCGTTTATGCAAGCATGCATTTCCAGTATTATTTTGTTTAACTTTATATTTTCCATTTCTTAATTATATTGAAGAAATCTAACTCTAGTTAGAATTTTAAAGTATCAAGGGCTAGCTTATGGAGTTGGGTTCAGTTTGATACCATCATAAATTATATGTCTAAGACTCTAAGTATATACTATAACTCAATTGTGTATGTGAGTAGTTGTTGGGGCACATAAAGGAGTTCGCTCGCTTGGCGAACATGGCGGTTGGGGTGGGTGGCGTAAGAATCATAATTAATAGCGGTGTTGGCAGGGCTTAATGGAGACGGAGGAGATAAAGGAAAATGTGGTTGTTTCTTTGATTATGTAAATAATTTGATCTGTGTATTGTTTTACTTAGTAGGAAAAAATGTACTTGATCCGTATAAGTTTCTCAGGTTGTTTTGTTTTTTGGTATGTTTCGTTCAAACTTTAGTAACATTAAATAAAAGCTTATTAAATAAAAAATGTGTTGATTATCTTTCTTTGGAGACATTTATGCTTGATAATTTATTAGATGAGACTGTGGTTTTGTTTTAATGATGAATATCATATAAATCATTGAAGTATTTGTACAAAACACAATAGCCAAGATGTGTCTTATATGTTTGTACAAATAAATCGAGGTGTATGTAAGATACTTATGATAGTCTGTTTGTGACTAGGAACAATAACCTAGCTATACGCCAAGATGATTCTTGCAAGGATGTGTAGTCTATTTCAAATCAACAATTATTTTTAGAATGTTAATGCATGAGAATTATTAAAAAAGGAGCAAGAGATTTTAAAAATATACACTAAGGCTATGTTTGGCACAAAGCTTTTTGGAGTTTTTTTGGGTAATGAGCGGTGAATAACGAGCTTTTTTATTTTTAGTGTTCGTTTGGCATGAGAGCTGTGAGCTTTGCTATTTTTTTAGGAAAACTCATTTTCCCAATGCTTCTTTATGAAGCTGTGAGCTTTTTTGGCTACTGCTCACAGCTCACTGCTACTGCTAACTGCTACTGCTCACAGCTACTTTTGTCAAACATAGCCTAAAGCACAATATATACTGAGGGGGTGCTTGGTTGGGGGTAATGGGGGGTGGGGAATGGGAAAAGAAATGATTAAACATGCTTGTTTATGACTAGGGAATGCAATCATTGTTTAGTATGGGGTAATGAGGCATTACCCAGTAAATTGAGAGGTATGGTAATGATTACCCACCAGCAGCAGCCACCACTAGCATTAGCCACCACCACCACCATTAGCAGCCACCACCACCACCACCAGCCACCACCACCACTAGCCACCACCATTAGCAGACACCACTACCAACCACCACCACCACCAGCTACCACCAACCACCAACACTAGCCACCACCACCACCACCCACCACCATTAGCAGCCAACACCACCAGCCACCACCACCACCACTAGCCACCACCACCACCAGCAACGACCACCACCAGCCACCACCACCACCACCACCACCAGAAGCCACCACCAGCCACCACCGCCAGTAGCCACCACCACTACCAACCACCACCACCACCAGCTACCACCACCACCAGTCACCAACACTAGCCACCACCCACCAGCACTAGCCACCACTAGCTACCACCACCAGCCACCACCACCAGCACTAGCCACCACAACCAGCCACAACTACCACCACTAGCCACCACCACCAGCAGCCGCCATCACCACCGGTAACCACCACCACTAGCTACCACTACCACCACCACCAGCAGCCACCACCACCACCACCATCCGCCATCACCACCACCACCAGCCGTCATCACCACCACCACCAGTCGCCACCACCACCAACCACCATCACCTTGGAGGTTAATGTGTTTTTCTTAAACCAAGCACTATCAAAGATAATGATAATCTTTATTCCATTCCTTTGCATTCCCTTTTGTCTTTCCCTTTCCCGTTCCCCATTTTGAACCAAGCGCACCCTGAGTAGCATGTTTAAAGTCAACATAAAGATATATTGTAAAGTGATGCATCTGATAAAAACAAATGACAAAGATGTCTGGTTTTTGGTAAGCAGAGTGATCACAGCCTCCCGTTTCTCCAGCTTTACTGAAATTTCTTCCTAGATTTTCTGGCGAACATTTTCGTTCAATATTATTTATGCATGAGGCCACTGTGTGAGTATCTTCGAATTACCTAAGGTGCAAAAAGAAAAAGAATGACATCTTCGGACTTCGGTATTACTCCGTATTATGAAAATGATATTCTAACATGCAAGATTAGCAACCAAGGTATATTATTTTGGAGTGAAACTTAAGCATTTTTAACACTTCATCCGGCCTCTCACCTAATCTTAATTGTAGACACCATAAATAAACGCATTAATTACTGGTTTAGTTTTTACTAAAGAAAAAAAATTTGACAATTAATTAATGCTTTTGTTTAATTTTGTATATGTCAATTTTAATTAAAGGTGATATAGTAAATTAAAACAACTACAACTACTATTTCTAGCCGTGAATAATTATTTTGAGACATACCAGAAATAAAAGATAGACAATAAACGTGACCAAATGTCCAAACTTTTTTAAGCTATAGTATAAATGAAAGTATGAAAAAAATGCGATCTTAGTTAAGAATAGCGAGTTTAATTAAAATTTAATCTTTTACATTGTTAGTGACAAAATCACTTTCGTCACTAAGATGCTTTATTCTTGTACTGGAAACACTATTTCTTTGGACGAGGTGTATTTTAAAAAAGTTAGTAATTTTCTTTGGACGAGGTGTATTTTAAAAAAGTTAGTAATTTTTAAGAAAGTTAACACTATAAATCAGAATATTATTGAGGTCTTGTGACATCTCTGAAAAACTTAGGTCCGTCACTTGGAATGAATGATTTCAAATCATTAAAACTTGTTTGGTAACCAATTTTTTATAATAAAACTATGATGAAGACTTGGTCATTCAAGCAATTTTATAATGTAAATCGATTTTCATATTACATGATTTCCAAGTGTAAACATAACGCTTCCAGGCAAGGCATGGTGATACCTACACCATTTGCTCCACTCACGCATAATTCTTCTTACCCTCCATCATGCATTTGCTTC